>JARQTG010000362.1:0-46556 GCA_030142615.1 Syrista parreyssii
CCCTTTCGGCAATCACCTCTTGCTGTTTCTAAAAATAAAATGTCATGTAATTTATACCGTACGTTTTGTTAAACGTTCTGTTGTTTTCTTCAAACGGTGTGGAAAAGTCACGAGAAACAAAAACGAATGCCTTTATTTTCGATAACATGAACATGGTACTTTACAGAAACGAACGTAAAATAAATAATTTACACTTACCGTATTCTTTGACGCGAACAGGCCCATTGCTGCTTCTTGTATGCTACTGACAATGAGCTACGTTATTGTTTCACGCTGGCCAAACGCAGCAAACAAACGACGAACGGAACGGGGATGCGAATTTCCCAGTTACTATGTAAATACATAGTTAAACAATGGAACCGCTGCAGTAGTTCTATAATATTTTACGTTACAACGTAATTTCTGGAAGTGATTTTTACTGTTCAGTGTTTGATGCGTATACGAATATCGATAGAAAGTGAATAAAGAAGAAGACATGAATCGTTCTAAACGTCCTTCCTCCAGTGTTAAACGACTTAGTCGTAATTATAAATGTCGACAAAGGTAAGTGCACAAATCTTGTATTTATCCCACAAGGTAGATTGAGAATTTTTATAACCACATTCTGTGTAGTTCAACTGGTAGTACACTAGTCACAAAAATTAAGGGATATAAAAAAAATTCCAAATTTATTTTACTGAAATGTAATTATATAACAGAACATCGTAATGACATGTAAGTATTGTAATTTACCGGTAGAATTAAAAATAACACGTGTTATTCTCAATAACATATTGCTTGTAAAATAATGCGTTAATAAATTTGACGTTTCAATAACACTGTTGTCGGTTTCAATAATTGTTTTTTTTTTATATATGAGTCGATCCATGTCACTTCAGCCGGTAAACAAAATTCTACAAATAATTTTGAAAAATCGAAAAAGAATAGAAAAAATAAATAGAAAAAAAAGAAAAAAAAAGAAAATAGAAAAAAAACGAGATAGATTTTTTAATAAAAATATAATGAACATGGTTTCTGCATCGCATGAACGAGCACAATATAATAAAAAAAATTTTCTTGAAAATATTTTGAGGTGTCCGGCACCCTTTACGAAGAAACCCCCAAATACTGCAGCCATGACGCTCCTGTTAGAGCTTCGTACTTTCGCCACCAGTCAACGCTCGAGTCAACACCGAAACTTTTTCCAGCTGAACAGCAGCCTTAATGTTGCTAGATGATTCCTCCGCCGAAACCGAAATGAAGTTGTCAATCAATGTGATTGCTGCCTGTTTATCCTCACCAAGTGCATCTTTCGATGCATCTTCAAGCCACAAGAGAATATGCGCATGAGGACTCCCGCGATGTTGAAATTCGATTCTTTTGAAGTAATGAAGAACACGATATTGTCCAAATGGGCTACATTTTTTCGACTGCAGAAGACTCATCACTGAATTCACAATTTTGTTGAAATAGACTGAACATGTGACTGCATCCTCATTTATCAAAGAACTTTTCTCCATATAGAACAATCGGGACGCCATTTCCTCTGAAATCTCTGTTCCATTCTTCAGCTTATATAACGTTTGTGGTAAATTAATCCAACCGATTTCATTGGCACTCATAGTTCAGAACAATGTTGGCTTACCCAATTGTCTTATCATTGCAAATAAGTCTCTTTTACGGTCGGCCCAATACCAACTGCAATTAGGTATGCACCTCAAAAAAGCTAGATTGGTTTCTATGCATTGGTTGATGTATTCTTCAGATTCAATTTGCTGCCTTGTTATCTTTGAATCTTGTCCAACATACTTAAAGGCAATGGTGAGGGAATCATGCACTCGTATTCTCATTATCTTCAAAGCCATGTATAAAAGATGATGAGGTGTAACTCCACGACGATCAGAACGCCTTAAGGGGGAATATACACCTGGAAGCGGAAAAAAAAGGTGATATTCGTGAATTTTTTTCAGGGAAACTATTTCAATTATCAGGTTGGTTCTTTTTCTAGGTAAATATATACAACTTCAAGAATGTTTTTATTATTTTTTTATTGAAAAATGTTGCATGTTGACGGCGTACTGAAGTCGTCTACGAAGTGCCGTAAAAAAATCGGCGTTTGCGGTACCCAGTGGCGTTTTATCACAAATCATCTAAAACAAAAAAATGAAACAGGGTATTAAAATAGATACTATTATCCTGTCTTTGTCATACCCGATTTTAAAAATATCGATTTTTGACAAAATGGCGGACGCTTGAATTCAATGTATCCATTTTCATGCAAAAATTCGTTCGTATTTTGCAAAAAAAAAATCTAAGAATCGGAAAAAAATCCTATGACAAAGACTAGATAAATATGTATACAATAACCACAGCAAATTTCAAGTTAATTGGTTCAGTGGTTTTCGAGATATTTTGGGTACCGATTTGGAAAATGTTGTTTTGAGAAAAACGCGTTTGAAAATATTTTGATGGGTAAATCATGAAATTTGTTTAACTTACACAGAATCATCAATACCAGCTCCATCATCTAGGTTCTCCAAAGTGGAAGGTATGCTCATATCATCCAAATTTTGTTGTCGACGCCGTAATCGCCCTTCTTTTGTTTGTTGTTGCGCACGTACCTCGGCTTGAGCTATACGGTGGTCGTCCTCACACGCAGCGTACAGGTGGGCGTTCGGCCCAATAGAAATTCCCATCACGTTCATTATTTGTAATAATGACACGGCTCCATTATTAAATATGCACGCTGCTGTGTACGCAGCAATTTCGACAATTCTAGCACCGCTGTACACTGTTTTTGGAGCTATCTTCCAAAATTGGTTAAAACTTTCGTTGCTGTTCTGCGTATAGCCACCAACGCAGCGTTCCAATAACGTATCCTTACTGAGGTCTTCGTATATCGGTTTGATGACCTTCAACAACCGATGCCTAGGTCTTCTGGCACTGGAACGTCTCGTGCAGTCTTTAATTTTTTGGCACTGGTACTAACATTCAATTCCGTTCTTTCTGCGTCGTATCGATTTTTAGGCGGTATTTTCTTTTTTTTGCGATCTTTCCGCAATTCACTCGATTTATGACTTTCTCGAGAACCTTTACTCCTATCCGTCTTTACTCTTGAATACTATTCGCAAACGAAGGCTTCAATACTTGCTCTAACTCACAGCTACACGAACGGAAAGCTACTGACGCAGCACGCTAAGTTTTCGTCAGGATAACCGTTATGTTTAAAATATTTAACCCAAACAGGCTATGCAGGATCAAAAAAGTACTGTTATACAAAAAAAAACACAATGGACCCGAGCACAATAAGGCCAAAGGGATGGTCAGGCCGTGCTACCTCTGCATGACCCGACGCGGCGCGGCGCCGGTCCAACGGATTCATGTACTATTTGGGCTATAACTTTCTCATTTTTTGGAATTTTTACTTAAAATTTTCAGGAAACATTCTTAACATATAAAACTTTAAGAAAATGTAAAAATTGAAAAATCGATTTTTTGGACCCTATCAGGTGTATATTCCCCCTTAACTCGCTGGTAGCCATCATGAACGGTGTGACACGTAAGCCATCTTTGAACATTCTGTAATGCCCAAGATATATGCCATTCCATTGTAAGGTTTGTTGTTGAGCTGTAAGGCTTTCCTCTATAGGTATGTCTTCGCTGATTTCATCTCTAAGGACTTCATTTGCAGTTGAATTGCCAAAGAAAGACTGACTGATGTTTATATTGTAGAATTTATATAACGGAGTGTTAATTAAATACTGTAGCCACGTTTTGATGTTTCGCTTATTAATCAATCCACTCACATAACTGGACCTATGAATCTTTTTCCGCTTGATAAGGACATAAATACAGTGATCATCTACAATATCTCTAGGAAGATGATGAACCATTGTGTTGACACATAGAGGAACATTGATGATCTGACCGTAAATTCCATATTGACCATGGACATGTCATAGACGTCTTATCTGCATGAATGGGATGCGAGGTGCAATAAGTCTTTCTGATACTAAATCTAACGGTGGGAGATGTGTGCTGGTCTCACAGGATAAGTAAATCCGTTCAATTTCGCAAATGTAGGTACGTGCCTACGCTGGAGAGACTGTGACTGAAAACGGCTTCTGTAAATTCTGTAGCGAGCAATTGTCGATGTTGTCCAGTAATTTCCTTTAAATCATCTTTGAACCATAAACAATCGCAAATTCCGCAGACTGCACCGAAAGGATTGTTCAGGAGTTTCTTATTAAACTCACGGTGAGCGCTCCGATTGGCACTGAACTTTGTATAGGGTACACTTGGAATATCATGACTATCATGGAAAACCGAGGGGCCTGCTCCATCATCTCCAACAACGACTGGTGGCGTTAGAGTTGGTGGTAATGCCTGGGATGCGTTCACAGCAGTTTGTAGTAACTTTTGTCTCGCGCGCGACTCTCTTTTACGCTCCAGTGTAGTTTTTGTAGGTTTCTTGGTTAAGTTTTCATTAGATTTCTTCGTTAAATTTTGGGCTCGCTGTCTCTCTCGAAATGCTCGAACACGTTCTGTACTGGTCTTTAGCATAATTTTGCTGTGAAGAAATAAGTCCCCACGATTAACAATAATTCCCTAGTATATGGAAAGGGGGGGATATAATTCCACATTTACTCACAAGGCGGCGCATTGTCTGAGAAAGATTCCCCTCCCAGCATTTCACGTGTTGCCCCGGCCGTGCTCCGACTTACGCTACTACCGTGCAGGTATGAGGAGTGGGGTACCCGTGCTCTCTCCACTCATTCCCCTCCCAGCGTTTCACTATTTTCGTGACTGCTGGCGCTCCTAGCATTCGACTTACCCTACGAATTCCTGTGTGACCACGAACGCGCGCGGACGTGCTCATGCTTAAAAGTGCTTTTGTTTACAAGAAAGTCGGCGTCACTTCGCTTAAGTGGTCAGACTTTCTGCAAGCCTGGACTTGTACTTTTAATAGAAGTGTACTATCTTTCCTTTTTTCCCTGTTTCTCGTTTATTTCATTTCACAATAAAAATAACAAAGGTCTGTGGAACTCTAACCTAGTCTCCCAGGCGGGCCGCCATTTTGGCGGTCAACCCACGCTCTGCTTTCACTAGCAACTCTCTCTGCTCTTTCTTCTCAGCATCTCTCCTTACTGTTTTCCTGTAACAGATTACCTCTCATTACTTCCTCTGAGTGTTTGTTTTCCTGATATGTCCACCCCCGCCGCTAGCGGCGGTGGTTCTCTCACAAATCTGTCAGTGATGGCTCCTGTCGTCATGGAAATAGATTCCGTCCCTCCCAGGCCTGAAGCTGCAAACACAAACAAAGATGAAGACATTGCTCAAGCACTGTCCTCTCTGAAAAACGAAGCCTTTCCTTTTACCTCCTCAAATCCCTCGCATTCTGCATCCTCTCCTAGTGGTTTCACACCTGTGGTCCGCAAGAACAAGCCTACTTCTCTTAAAAGAAGTTCTGAGGCAATGTCGAGCAATGAAGATGATTCTTCCAAGCCTTCTAAGACAAAGACCACCACAATACTAGTTTCAGGTAACCCACCAGCTCATAACACCCACAAAAGCCATGATGTTGACCCCGTCAACTCTAACACCTCTAGCAGTCTATCCAATATTCAATCTGAAAGTCATCCTCTCAGTCAAGCACTAAAAAACAGGTACAACAGGGAACATCGTGGCCCATATATCTTAGCTGTCCAACCTTGCAGCACTAGCCAAGAAGACAATTCTAAAACCAACTTACATCCACTTACTGTAGGCCGTAACATCCATAGTTTAGTCGGTGACAAGCTTCTTGAGACATCTAGGACAGGAAAAAACCGCTTCAAAATCCGTGTTAGTACTGCTGATGCAGCTAACAACCTAATTTCAAACCCCAACCTCAAAAGATTCAATCTTATCACGTTCATTCCCTCAAGTCAGGTTATAAAATAAGGTGTCATTCGCAACATCCCCACAGACCTCACGCCAGACGATATAATTTCAGGTTCCTCAGCATCTGCTAAAATCACTGCGGCTAAGCGATTCGATAGGAAAGTCATGCTTGATGGAGACTCTAGTCATGTACCTACCCGCACCGTACTACTCACATTTGAAGGACAATCCTTGCCAACTCATATTTATTTCTTCAGTGTTCGTTACTTAGCAAATGCCTTCGTTCCTTCTGTAAGGCAATGTCACAACTGTCTTCGGTTCGGCCACACTAAACAGGTTTGTCGCAGCGTAGCACGATGCCTTCGTTGTGGCCAAAAATCTCACCCTAATATGGCTGAATGTCCAAATGCTGAAAATCCACCTTCGTGTGTCAACTGTGGAGGGTCGCACCTTCCCACAGACTTATCATGTCCTGAAAGAGCCAACAAAAATCAATCCTTTCCCTAGCTTCGGATAGAAATATCTCTATTAAAGAGGCATCCACTCTGATTAAGTGTGGCCCCTCATCTGCACTATCTAACTCAGTCCATCCTCCTCGGTTTAACTTCTCAGAATTCCCAGAACTAGGGGATGTCCATGCATCGGACGTGTGGGAAGTTAGCATCTCAAGTATTAGCATCTCACGAATAGACTTCATATTTACTTGCATCCACAATAGTTCCACAGTTCTTGATAAGTTTTAACAATAGTTCAATTTATTTATCACTTAAAATAACGTTTTTAAAAAATGAGATGCTAACTTCCCGTACCGTTTGTTAGCATCTCATGGAATTTCATATATATGAGCATGGAGGAAGAAAATCCTGCAGAGTTATATTTTCTTGTCAGAATACTTAAAATTGTCTAAAACGTCGAAAAAAGTGGTTTAGAAAAAATGTCCGTATGTATGTCCGTGTCCGTGTGTGTGTGTGTGTGTCTGTCTGTCTGTAGCCTGTCTGTGCATGCGTACATGCGTGCGTGCGTGCGTGCGTGTGCAGGGCTTCAAAAATTGAATCGTCTATAACTCGAGCATCGTTCGAGCGATCGGGCTAAAATTTTCTACACTTATGAAGCATTAATTTCTCATCAACTCTTGTAATTTTTGGCAAAATGTATGTAGATTTTTAGATTTTATGACTTTTTGAAATAAAAAAAGGGCGTGGTCGCTCTAACTTTCGTAAAATTTCGGTTATTTAGATAAAGTTCTTCATAAGTGCGGGTACGTTCAATGTTATTTGGTATTGAATTTGGCCAAAATCGGCGAAGGGGTTCGCATATTACGTGTTTTCGAATTTTTTGAAAAAATTCCATTATTGCACTGAGTTTCGTGAATTTTGAATATTCTAGCTCAAATATTTAATCTGAAAGAAACAATACGCGGCAATGTTGTGTCGTATTGAATTAAAGCTAAATCGGTAAAGCTGTTAAAATTTTATGGGATTTGAATTTTTCGAAAATTTACGTTATTGCTCTAACTAACGCAAAAGTTTGGCTATCGAGTTAATATATAAACAAGGTTGCAAAGCAGAATCTAGCACATTGCATCCTCATTATTTTTCAAATAACAAAGCTTCCTCTATGAGGAAGCCAGAATTATTCAACAAACTTCCTCATAGAAGTGGCTTTGGAAGAATTGAAAAATAATGAGGAAGCAATGTGCAAGGTTCTACTTTGCAACCTTTTTTATTTTTATTATATATAACATTTTTGCCGGTGATGAGTGGATCCGTTAGCCAAAGAAAATTTTTCTAGGCACATGGTACGCCTGGGGTCTACTCGACAATATAAGGCTGGATAGGACGGTCGCTGCGAAGACAACAGTGTGCTGACTAGCGGAGCAGGGGATAATGTGGAAGGAGACGTTGCTGTATGGGGTGGGATATCCACTCATCGTGGTGGGACGTCTCCCTCCACATTATCCCCGCTCCTCCAGCCATCAAGCTGTTGTCGTCGCGGCGACCGTCGTACCCAGCCTTATATTGTCGAGTAGACCCCAGGCGTACCATGTGCCTAGAAAAATTTTCTTTGGCTAACGGATCCATTCATCACCGGCATTGCGTGTTTTAAGGATTCTGCAATTTTATGTATGGCTAAACGAAACCTTATCGAGCCTGGTAACAATATGTGAGTTTGAGGAGATGTATAGGAACAAAACTTGTCTCATATGATTATTTGTTACCACCGATACTTTTATCTCACTTTATTTACTTGCATAACTTTATCTGCGAAATAAATATTATCTCAAAAAAAAAAATTCCATAACGATGTGTTACGTTTGATTACTTGTATAGTTTTCTGTTTAGTTAACTGTACAGATTTGTATTGTCTTTCTGTTTTAGCGATACACAAATTATGTAAAGTTCAATTGATTTCGTGATAAAAAAAAACGCTCGACGTCGATACGTACGTGCAAACGTAGCGATATGTCTTTTTAGGTGGACCTTACAATACGTAATCAGCATGCCTTATGATAAACGTATCCTTGAAGAGATTTTGGTACAGAGTGACTGTCGAACGCTTGCTGAGAATGGCAAGGTCATGTCACCGTAGAATCCCGTTTATCGCCTCATTTCTAATCGTATGGCAATGCGAGGGTCACACATAGAACCACGTCACGTATACACTATTGTCAACGAGAATCGCAATGGATTCAGGACGCTCGTTGCTACTACCTTTAAAGTTGATACAGAGCTGGAGAAAAAATTGAACATTAGCAGTAGTTCTTTCGGCACCGATCTAAGTACAGAGGTGAGTTTCAATACATCGAAGGATGCACATTCAAAGAAAATGAAACTACTACTCTCTTCAGAAAAATGGCTTGAGATTAGTCCGCAGAAAAAAATTTCAAGTGGTCGGTTCTACTGGAAATTAAAAGAAGGGTGGGCCGATGTAATCGCTGAAAGAATATGCCAGCAGCATAGCTCGGTGGACTGCGTATTTTCTTTTAAAAACAATCTGGTAACCCCATCCGCTACTGCTGAAATGTATGCCAGGTTTGTAGGGTATTGCACCGAGTGCAAAGCAAAAATAACCGGTTGATTGCAAAATGCTCCGACGAAAGATGTTGATGTAATCTTTTCATGTCACATAAAAAATATTTATCCTGATCTTCATACAGGCAAAAAGAACCGACAATTGCGAGGCCAACGCCGTGAAAAAATTGCGAATCAGCTAATAGAACAAAAAAAAGATGCAGTAACTTTCAGGCGAGACGAAGCAAAGCGTATGAAGAAATTTGGCGGAAAAAATTTGCCAATCGTCCCGAGTACTGCTGTCCTACGGAAGGCAAAAGAACAGCAATTGCTTAAATTACACGGGTTGCAATTCGTAAATCCTCCAATGAACCTGCTTCATCAATCCAAGTACGGAAAACATGCCGGCGGATCTATCCATAATATCGGTTTGCTCAAGTTCCACTGCATGTATTGGACGTCAGAACAGCAACAAATCTATGTGGCACGGTGCAAAAAAGATCCGAACGCCATCATGGCCCTCGATGCAACGGGAGGTATATCGAAACGAGATCTGAAACACGATCCTCACGTGTTTTTGTATCAATGTGTTTTGGTGACTAAAGAGGGTAGTGTACCAGTTTTCTAGATGGTATCCGCAGACCAAAGATCATTTCAAATAGCGAATTATCTCAAATTTATTTTATCGAAAGGTGTACTCCGTCCCCCTATAATCGTCACTGATTTCGGGCGCGCTTTGGTGAATGCTGTAGCAGAAATATTTGCCAGATGTCGTGATTTGCCTGATTATTTACAAATATGCTACAATGCTGTTGTAAAAGATTCTTCCGTGATACCAACGTCGTACCTAAGGCTCGATGTCAGTCACTTGATCGCCATGGTATCCCGGTGGAAATGCCTGAAAACGAAAGCAAACGCAGCGCGACGATTGTATTTACGTTGTATCTCGCAGGCATATCAGATGAATGATTTCGAAACATTGACATATTTCATCGAATCAGTGCTCGCAGTCTCTTTGGGCGAATTTATTGGCAACACGCATGACGGTGTACCAGTGCCAGCCGAAATACGGATGCAAGCCCTCAATAAAACTATCCAGGGAGTTACTTTGGAGGGAGAAAGTGAACTAATCGAAGAAAACAGTGAAGATGAAGACAGCGAAATTGACGATTTGGAAAATAACTCATCTGCTTCAGACTGGAACACATGGACGAATACGATATACAGTAAGGCAGAGGAGATTGGTAATGAATCCAAAGCCGGAAGTATAATTAACGCGTGTTTCAATTCCGAGTTCGCTCGTCGCCTCAAAAAGCAGCTACTTCCATATCTGCCGCTTTGGACCGGTATTATGCGGCCTCATTTTGGGAGAGGTTCAATAATTGCAACGTCCTCGTCGGTCGAAGCAGAGTTTGCCAATCTGAAACATCGTGCCTTCAAAAATCAATTGCCAATGCGAATCGGTAAGTTCGTTCTCCAACATTTGGACCACCTCGACGGCAAAATCAAATTGGCTTCAAACGATGGAGATTTGCGATCATTAGATGAAACAAACTCGAAAGACACAACGGTTGTCAATCAGGATAGTTTTCAATCTACCAGTTATGCTTTTCAGGATTCTGAAGTATCTTCTGCAGGTAGCTTGTTAGACACTTCGTTCGATAAAAAGCCGATCCAGGAAATGGAATGTATTGAAGGGCATGATCAAATCGATATTGGGAACAATAATAGTCGAACTTCTCCAGTTGTCCATGAAAAGCTAAAATTGACAACAAGTTCAGAAAAAACGCATCAAATTCATGGAATCGCAAGACAGATGTTTTTCCTGGAAAAAATTTGACAAGTAACCCCTCCACGATGAAGAAAGATATCGAGTCGAGCACTTTTAACGACTGTGATCTTTAGAACCAGTATCAAGACTGGCGTGGCAAAGCCGCGAAGGAATACAAAAAACCTGTTGAACCAAGGCAATCCCATGTTAAGAAACGAGCCAAACCCTCGTATTTAGATAAATGCCCGCAATGGCAATATATCAAAGACACAAAGGTTTCTAAGCTCCCTGCATTTAAAAATGGCTTATTTTGTCCACCTGTAAAGATGGAAAAGTATCAATTAAATCTCCGAAATACCTGTGCATTCGATTCGCTATTTCAGGTGATCACGACCTATTACGACATCCTCGAAAAATCTGCGAATCAGACCATACAACTGGCTCTGAAAATACTAAAGGAAAAAAAGGAACTCACGGTAGCCAGTTACAGACAAAGAGCTGACATACTGTGTGGACTGGGACTATACAAAATCGAAACATTCACAAAAACGATAAAGCGCGTCAATTGTGATTGTAACGTAGTTCATTTAGCACAGTATCTTTGTTCTGATATACCAAGCCACAAAACAAAAGTTTGGTATCAGTGCGGGTATAACTTGAACAGGCAAAACGTTACGCTGAGCGTTGATGTTGACTTACTACTTTGCCAAGGATTTGGTTTCATGCAGAAAGCCATAGACGACGGTCAGGTAACGAAACGGTCATGTCAAAAGTGCACAAAGTCAATCGAGAACGAAATTGAATACGGGCCGCACGTAATTATCGATACGACGATTCTAACTGATTACGGATATAAAATCAGAAATAACGATCTTCGCCACACACTTGATTCAATCGCGAAAATGGTGAAGATAAAGAATCAATCGTATTCATTAGCTGGTCTCGTGAGTTGGTCGCCGGGACATTATATCGGGTACGCGGAAACGGGCATGTATTGGCATGAGTAAAACGACATCGGCCCTACTCGGCAAACTGTAAATACAAGGCACCGTAGTACAGCCCCATCTCATTTTGCATGCGGTTTTAAGTAACAACCTTGCATAAAAAAAAACAAATAACATGAAAGAAAACAAGTACTGATACTATTTATTTTAATATTCAATAACATAAACAAAAAATGCAAAAATGTTACATATAATAAAAATAAAAAATAAAAATACAAAAAAATTTTTAAATGTATAAACACAACAAAAAATAACAAAAACCCCCCCAAAAAAAATGAAAATAACAACAACAAAAAAATCGAGCCAAATCTTACCACGTCCACGTCGTTGGTTCTGGGTTACGCTAAGAGTAAGATATGTCCTAGTCTTGCTTGTTATCGTTTAAATGATTTATAAAAATATTGCTTAAAAATTTCATAAAATAAGACTCACAAATAAGATTTTTCACAAAATATGCAAAGAAGGTTGTCCTGCGCATTATCGGCGTCTTTGACAAAATCAGAACTTTCAGCAGCAGAACTGACGCTGCGATTATCGCTCTCGTCTGGTGCAACATTTCCTTTGTCGATATCTTCTTCAACTCTCTCACTTTCATTAGGATTCTCGTCTTTAGAAAGATGCTGCCTAAAGAACATGTTTATTGTGTTAATAAATTGTTGACGTACTGATTGAGGGAGTAAAAGAGTAAAAGAGATTTTATTGCTTTACTTATTCGGCTGTGGAAGAAGATGATGCTGCTGTTGTTGCTAAATTAGAAGATCGATATTTTGGCGACAAAGCTGTGAAGCGCCCATAGCATTTGCTGTGGTGTAGCTGATAGTTATTCGGCTGTGCTGGGAATACTACATCTTTTCCACTTAAATTATTATTTTTATAAATTGTCAATAATGCACTGCACTTCCTTAATTTTTCTTCCGTAAAAGATATTAAGGGAGTTTTTTTCTTGCCGCAAAAAACACAAAAAGGCGTGATGTTCGACATTACAATATCCTGTTCAACCGTCACTCTTGCGTCGCTTCACAATCTTTTCTACGCAGCAGCTAGTACACAATATTTGAGAAAAGGTCCTGTTCGACTGGTTGTAAACGTCGCACTGTGTACATCGCTACTCGGCAACGTCGAAAATATATCTTTATTGCCTCAGCTGACGGTCTTTTCACCGACATATAGCCAGCTGACTATGTTTTTTGTTTTAAGTATGATGTCAACTGTTATATAATCAATTTTCAATCGGGATGGAATAAATAAACTTTAATTTTTTTTAAGCATGTTTGTATAAACAGCTGACGTATAATCCACCGCGTTACAGCCAGCTGATTATTATTTTTATATTCTACGCAAGATAATTAAACAATAGATACATTTTCAGCCGAGTTGGTTTCGCTTATTTTTATTTTTTTTTTTAATGTGCGTGGGAGGCTGCCGTTTCCCAACCCACCCACGGTACCGCAGCAGACATCCACGAGGCTTCACAACAACATAATACGAATTACAGAAATGAAAATCAGCCGGGTTGGTATTGGTAAAAAAAATCTGTCGCTGGCTCCTGGACTATTATCATACTATTCAAATCACCACGATCTAAAGGAACTTTTCTACTTCAACCACTGTTATTCCATAGCTATAGCACCTTGATTTTCACACACGAACTTAAGTCGCTCCGTTATATCCACCTTCACCAGAATTAGAGTCAACCATCATTCCTTGGCCGAAAGTCTCCACCGTAAAGGCATTGTGAGGTCCGGTCGATGTCCATGTAGCAAAGGCTCCGAAACGGTTGACCATGTCCTGTGGCATTGCCGCCGTTTCTCACACCTCAGACCTAAATTACTCCTTTCTATTCGCAAAGCTAAGCTCCCTGTCACGTACTCTATCGCCTCTTATCTAAATCGCATGCACCCTAAATTGCTCGAATTAATACACAACTTTCTTACCGATGCTAACATCTCTATTTAAAACCTAGGCTCCGCATACACAACTTCGTCTATTACTAACTCTACATGTTACTACGCTTCCTTCGTCAGTTCTACATTTACTGTCCATCCCAATAACATCATTTTATCTGCACCTTCATCAATCTCCTCCCCAAAAACCATTGGCTCCCTGCATTATCTACTTTCTGATTGGGGGATTGGTGAGCCCTCGGCTCTGGCTGGCTAAGCCGCCTCGGTGATTGGTCACCAAGGCACTCCTTTCTCTGCTCCAGGTCCCCGTGGGATATTCGCGCTCAATGCCCCATAGAAACGCTCTATTCTTGTAAAGGACTGGAGTCCCAACTAGTGCCATCTACATAAAGAAGAAGAAGAAGAATACTTTACCCTACCGGGTCTAAAGAAGTTTCACTTCAAAATATGTATCTTTCCAAATTCTATAAATATTCAAAATTTGCAACATTAAAATATTTAACTTTCTGATTTCATTCCTATTAGATGATTTCGAAATTTTCTCTATTACCACTCTCATATTTCGTTCACTATTATCTGAAGTATTTTTAGAATCGAAGCATTTTCTGTAACAAAAACTCTAACTGAGTTATGAAAAATAATTAACACCTAGTAGTAACATAGTTGAAGTTGAAATAAACACCTAGAAGTAACATAGTTGAAGCACTAACTTTAAGATTTCGTTTTCATTTGATGATATAGAATTAATTGATGTTTCTTCTATTAGTAGTTTAGTCACAACATGTTCGTCTATAGATTCATTTTTTTTTAATCCACGTTAATTTACATCTGTACATTTTTATCCGCAGTTAATTTGTTTTCTTCTAATATTTTGGTCTCTGCCATTACAACAGACTTGATAATTTTTTTATCGTTCTACATAAAAAGAAAAAGCAATTAATTTTAATTGCAAACCATGTTGTATAAAATATTTATAGGTTTGCCATAAGGAAATTAATCTCGTTACTGCTTCGTTCTTTTCCTCAATTTCGTAATGAAATATATTTCTAATAGACGGCACTACATCCAATTCTAAGTATTTACTTAAGGTGACACATAGTTTGGAGGAAATGATAAAATAATCTTTTTCGAAAAGTAAACTGCAAAGTTTTGAGTTTTTAAATATTTTTTGAATTGACAGTCGCATTGCAGAACACCATTTTTCTCTTCTTACTCTGTATATTGGGAATCTAAAAATCAATAGTAAATACATTACAATTCATTGCAAACTTCTGTAAAATAAAAAAAAATATTTTATTATGTTTAATGATTTTTGTTTTGCAAGTTTATTGTATATTATACAGTAGATTTTGAAGACTATAATACTTCAGTCTCCATGTTAACCATAAATTTAAGGTTATATTTATACTTTACTTACTTGTGAAATCTTATCGTATTGGGTTAAAAAAACAAGTCTCGCGATAGTCCACACTTAATACAGCGAATCACCATTTTTTAAATAATATTGAATTATGATAAACTAATCACCACAATTGAGATTTGACTCATAGAGGTTTCTGCCTAGCCTCCATGATTCTTCTTCTTTATGTAGATGACTCTAGTTGGAACTCCAGTCCTTTACAAGCGGCCACAAGATTGTCCTAGAATGGAGCGTTTCTATGGGGCATTGAGCGCGTATATCCCACGGCGACCTGAAACAGAGAAAGGAACGACTCGGCCTAGCTAGCCAGAGCCGAGGGCTTACCAATCCCCCAATCGGAAAGTAGTTCATGCAGGGAGCCAATGATTTTTGGAGAGGAGATAGATGAAGGTGCAGATACCTCCATGATTCGACTGTAACGTACATACTAGATGTGTGGAGTTATCTTTCATATGGTTCTTATTTTGCATACTACAGTCCTGAACTCCTTCCATTGAGTAAACTTTCGACCAATAGGAAATGATAGAAAAGGACACAACGGTATTCACGATTCGCTCTCTCTTTCTATTCCCTCTTACACTTTCTGCGGCTACAGTGAGCAATCCAGGTACTATTTGTCAATGATTTCAACCCTGTGGCCGCTTGTAAAGGACCGAGGTCCCAACTGGTGCCATCTATATAAAAGAAGAAGAAGATTTCAACCCTGCCCAGGGGAAACATATGCATTTGCTAACAAAACAAGAGTTATCTCTGTTTCAAAATAAATACGTGTACCTAACAACGGTTGTTTCTCTTTTCTTAAGGCAGACAAAATTTATTTTTCTCGTGTCACGTAACAGTAGCTTTCGATGTTATTTATATTACATTTAAATCTTTTTACTTGATAAATAAAATTAAGTATAACGAATAGGTTAATATCTAAAAATATGACGGCTACAGCGAATATGAATATAATGGTGGAACTGCATTCTCAAGAAACAGTAAAAGATGATATTAAGAACTGTGAAATTTTAAATGAAAATAATACAACAGAAATTAATGACAGTAGGAACAATGATCAAGCAGCTTTAGAGACTTTACAGTGCTTTGTGTGTGACATTAAAGTACAAGGTCGTCATTATTCCCTAGCCACATGCAAGACACAGAGTACTAGAGCCCGAGTTATTGAGAAATTAGGAGAACTTGTTGGCGAGAGGTATATTTCTTGTTAATAAAATATATTTGAATATTCTAAAAATCATAACATACTGTAGGTATATGGTTGTCATTTCTGAGGATGATGTTATCTGTCGAAGTTGTGCCAATTTGATGAATACTCTTGATCGACTTGAAGCTGAGATGAAAGGAGTTCGTAGCACAATACTTTGTTTCTTAGAGCGAAAATATTCGCTTGATGAAGGAGAGCTTTTAGGTAACAGTGAACCAGTTAAACTGTGTCAACCGCCACAAATTACTAAGAGTCATCCACAAAATGCCAATAGCTATCATGGCAGAAAACGAGCAGCAATTTCACCTAGCCCATTACCAAATGATAATAAGCAGAAAAAGTCTCATGTGTGGATGCAATGTGATAAGTGCAGATATACTACACAACATAATTCCTTTATGGTTCATCACATTCGACAGCACATTAAACAGAAGTTCAATTGTGACAAGTGTGGCATACCATTTCCAGGACAACAAAAATTTGCCCACTGCTGTACAACAAAAAAAGAAAATAAAAAGGACAATTATTCTAGAAAAGACTGCACCGAAATAGATAAAAGTATGTTTTATTTAATTTCATAATTTTGAAATAATTATGAATTCTTGATCCTCATAGGTGATTCTATAGATGCATCAAATATCAAAGAAATTAATATTAGTATGCATACCAAGCCAGAAGTACTTCCAGTTATATCACTTCCAACAAATTCTGAAATATCAAATACCATCAAACAGGAAAGTGTACAGCTGATAACACTGTCAACTCCAGATGATTTGCAAATTGAAGGAATTATAACAGCTGGTACTTATATTTCACTAATTTATGCAATAACAATGGTATAAATATTTTCTCAATTCTTCCATTCAAATAATAACTTAATGTAACATGACAGATTCCAGTACAGCAGGCCATCCTTTATTGGTGCGTGTTCTCCAACATGTAGACATTGACCAGGATCAACTACAATCACAAGATATAGCAAGAGCAAATACAGCATCAGGAATGATGGTTAAAGTCAAAGAGAATTATGGCGGGAAACAAATGTTAACACTAACAGAAGATGGAAGTTTAGAAATGGTTGAGGTGGCGTGCTGGGATGACGGACAGCCACCAGATTCACAACCTGATATAACATTCTAATTCTATTATTTAGATATTACATATTTCTTTATTTACTTGACATAAGATTGTTCGCTTATCACTAGGCCCATGAAGATGTTATCACTCGTTACTCATATTGTCAATTGTTCGAAAAGAATTATGAGAATAATATAATTATTTATTTAATTTAAATGACGGAAAATAACTTGTTTACACTGTTACTTTAAAACCATATAAGAGTTCACATCGCACAGACCACGCTGCATCATTGTTAAGGCTGCAATTCAGCTATTACTATGTGTGGTTCAATTATTAATTCAACCGTTTTCTTTATGTGACACGGAAGATAGGCCATCTGCGTTTAAGTATATGAAATAATCTAATTAAAAGAAAAATGTACGAAAATGAAGCAGGTGCAATGGCAGCGGCCATGAGGCTATGAGTTTAATAGTTAGGTTTCGTCTTAGGTATTATTCTTGAAAACAAAATTTCGGGGAATTTTAAATCCAGATGACTGCACTTTTGTCGTGTAGAGAAGGTAGCTAAACCAATAATGTATCGAATTAATTGAAAACAAAAGCAAATAGTAGCAAAGGTTTCCTTGCTTCTGACGTCATCATTCCGTGTACTTGTGGACCCATAAACCTAGCCGAACAGCAGCCTTTATATCATCTTAATTTTTATCTTTATAGCCATACAACGATTTAGTCAGCCTGTAGTTGAACGTATTTAGTATCAGACTAAGATACTCGCGAATATTGTTATTTTCGTTAGTGCCATTACAAATTCTGTGTAAAAGTTTATTTTCCTCATAATTATGTGAGTTGCTGGGGACCGAAACTAATCTGGGGTGCCTTATGTCGTGTTCTTGATGGTTATATGTTATATGTCTGCTTAGGCCATTATCAATTTCTTCCGAGTAAACTAATATGAAACGGAGCAAGATATCATTGACGTTAGACACTGAGTTTATTTTAGGGATTCGCAAAGTTTCTCTTTTTGTTGAATATTTGTGGACAAATCTATCATATAGAAACCCGGCTTCAAATATTAAATATCTTAAGTATTTATTCTGCACTATTTCAAATATTTTAATATATGCGCATATTGTAACTGGTGATGAATACGTAAGAATTATTTTAATTAATGACAGATGAAGTGTGTGTATAGTTTTTATATCCTTAAACGGTTTAGTCATGTATACTATAAGTTCTCTAATTGTTTATGCGCTTTGTTGATGATATATCATATGTGCTCGTAGAATGCTAAGTTTATGTCATGTAGGATTTCTCAGTTGGTAACAACATATATTCTCTGAAGTAGATTAGTTATTGGATACTGATATTCATAATAGGAATCTCTACTGCAGTCAATACCCAAGCATGTGTTAGCGTTTAAAGTCATATCGATATCATCATTATATTATATATAGGGTGTTCGAAAAATGATGGTATCCCGTAGAATCAGATGATACCTCTGCAGAAAATAAGAACCTTTTTACAAATAGTTTTTTTTTTTAATTAGTGCGTCATTTTTATAATATGGTAGTACATCAAAGTTTGACAACTTACATTTCAATGTACGAACCATATTGATTCTTCTGTAGTTGCAAGCCCCCTACCTTACCACTGATTGTGAGTTTGTGTTTATACTTTTTCTTATCCAGTAGATCAGTATTCATAGTCAGGGTCTTTGTCTTAAACACGATCTTCAGACCTCCTCTACTATATATTAATATATTGTAAAGTGATTTCGAGGAAATCCATATCCATATAGCCCAAATCTTTGGGCTATACCTAATTTCTTGGTAAGAATCTTTCACTAATTTATATGATTTTTGAAAACTTAAAGAATTAACCGTCTAGGCCTTCTGCCTGTTCGGCGACTTTACGAATTTTGTGTGATATGAATGCGAATGTCTTTCCGCGCTCCAGCTTTTAGTATAAAAGACGATAGTGCAGTTCAGTATTAAATTATTTTGTGATTTAATCCTTATTTGTCTCGTGAAATCATATGCTTTCCGCTACCTAAATCTGTGTTTCTGGAGTCTTCTCGTGAGTACCATAAGAATTTGGAATTTCTAGAAGAAAAGATCGCTAATTTCTAGTTCCAGCTTTCTGGTTTGAGTGATGAGGAATTTCCGAAAGCTTCCGCTACCGATAAATTTTCCTGCGATATAATTTTCTCATATAGTTTTTATAATTTGTAACTAAAATATTGTGTCTAGTATTTGATTATCGCTTGTGGAGTTTATTATTGTATTAATGTTGCTTAATTTCAATATTTTATAGATATTTTATTCCATAACGATTAATAATTAAGAATCTCTTTATTGTTTTGCGATTTACTTTTCTGACCCCTTCAGGGCACCTTATCATTGGCGTAATGCATTTAATTTTGTATAAAATCTTTTCTTCTATCTTATTCTAAATTACATAGACAAATAGAAACATTCTAAACATGGAACGAGCTGTGATAGAATACTTTTATATTGTAATTCCGTATTATCTTTCGCGCAATATTTTCCATGTGATTTATAATTTTCTATTGCGAATTATTTATTGGGTATTTTATAATTTCGGTGACTCTACTTTTTCCTATGGTACCCTGATTTATATTAATTTTGTATTTTTGTGAAAACGAAATTTTGTTCCGATTGTGAACTTCCGCGGTTCCTACCGCTCTTGCGAATTTAATTTCGAGTCCTCGCGTTACCTTGTATGCCTTGACTTTTATTATATTTCTAGGAAATTGTAATTTTTTAATTTCTTATAGTTTCTGTCCGATTTTGTCCATCCGGATAATATAATATTGTTCTAGCGTTTTTTAGCGGACCGTACCGCCCCCGTGATAAAGCCCTCCATTACATTGCTTAGAGTTTGTAATATTATGTATTAGTTCCGATAGTTCGAGAATCCCTATCTTACAAATCCTGTTCTCTGTCTATGCTATGTGTCGCGTTCTGTATTATTAAATTTTGCTTTATATCGCTTCTGCTTTTCTACCTGGCTTTGTAATTTTTACTATTAAGTTCTCTTGTAAAATGGTTCGATTTTCTAATAATGCACCCCTCTTTCTGACTTGGGAATTTCTGACAAACCCCGTTAAATATTTTCAATATTGTGTTTTCTTTGCTATATTCAATACAGTTTCGGTGCGTTCACATAATTTTCTATTGCTTTGCTATCTCTCTCCCATCTTCTTCCTAGGACTTACTAAACTTCTGAACCCCACGAAGCTCTCCCTAGTGAGCTAGCCTCTGAATCGGATATTGTGTTTTCGAAGAACTTGGTGGATCTTCTCTTTCTCTTCTCTATATTCGTGATCTTACGTATATCTTTCAAATAGCCCTTTAGATTTAGTTTATCGAGTAAGTTAAGTTTTTGGTGTTTCGACTTATCTTTAAGATCCCGATCAAGTTTTAGGAAATTAAGGAGTTTCTTGCCTGGCGGTGTCTCTCTCTGAGTTTTGCATTTGGATTAGGTTCGATTTAGATTTTTGAGGATTTACCGAAATTTTGGAATTTTTTAGACTTTAGGCATAAAGAACTAGGCTACTCGTGATCTAGCGAATTCTCGAACTTTTAAGCGAGTGAGGGATACCTGGCGCCCATCACCTTTCGCTTCCGCTATTTATTATATACGAATAACTCTGAAGTACTGCTTCGTCTTAAGTACTGACGATGAATACCGGTCTACGTGTAATTGAAATAATAACAAGAAAACATACACACAACTGAACATAATGAGAATTAACTTTCTTGTGTTTTTTACCGTAATTTTAAAGATGTTTTAATTGTCCGCCATGCATCGGCAAGCACAGATGACAACGTAGTCTCTCTTTTAACTTGATAGAAGGCTTTCACAGTTTTACTATCATTTCTACTGTTGTGTGAGATTCTATGTTGAACGTACACATATGTACGTGTTTACAAATGCATGGAGGATAATTAAAACACACAAGAAACTGAAGATTTTCAGTGTTTTCAGTTGTGTCTTTTCTTATTTCAATTACATATAGATGGATAAAAACAGGTAACAAAGATTCAGGGGTAAGGGGTGGGCAATTGCAGAAAAACCAATATCGTCCGTTCGCTGCAGATAAGTTGCGCGCGCAACAAACGTTGACTACCATTATTATAAAAATGACGTTCTAATTAAAAAAAGTTCATTTGTAAAACGTTTCTTATTTTCTTTCGAGTTTTATCACCTGCTTCTCGATTGCACCACCATTTTTCGAACACCCTGTATATATACCACGTGTATCTTCTAACGAGTCGAATAGGGTTGTGACTCTGCCCAGTCGCGGACGTGCCCATGCGTCCGTATTATTCGGTGCTCTTATAGAATGATAAAGATGGGAGCTCAGACACATTCCTCGTTTTCTAATCGAATGGAAATCTTCCGCATATTGAGAAAGCACGAGCGTCATTTTCCTCAGGCCAAGTTACAACTCCATTCGACTCGTTAGGTGAGACACTCTGTACATCTCTCAATGTTCATTGCTCCTCTTAATGACATCTTCAACGACCAAAAGAACTCAAAACTCGGAAACCCATTTTTGGAAAAGAAGTGAACAGATTCACTGACGTTTCTGCAACTTGTGTTCCAGTTCCAATCAAAGATCCCACAGAATCACCTATGGTTTTCCCCTGTTCAGTAACAGTTGTTTTAATGGCACCTCCCGCATTTTTTAAAGAACTAACTAATCTGCCCTGTATAGTATCTGTAACCTGGGTGAAATAAAAGTAATGTAGTTTAACAATCCATGTAAGAAAACAGATGATAAAGTTATAAAATTTACCTGCGTAGCTGTACTAAAAACATTCTTTATTGTCTCCTGCGCAGTATCCAGGGTCTGATTAATAATGATACTAGGTTCGATAGTAAAATCTTTAGGAATGTTAACGATATTTCTTTCATGACCAGATATATTCGAAACGGCAGAAATTGGAGAATTATTAGCAGCTACCACCTGGGTTGAAATGACATCGTTGAATTTATCCAATGCAGGCGTTGGTGCAGACTTGTAAAATAAAAAAGTAACACGAATATAAAATAAAAACTTGGAAACAATCACGTTTGCCATTTAAAATATACATAATAGGACGATGAACATAATTCAATTGCAATAATGACATACCCGGACAATTCCGTTACTCAGAAGCGTAATGAATAACAGATTTAACGACATTTTTAATTAATTGGATTTGCTAATTTTTAAGTTAAATTGAAGAGCTCATGCAGGAGATGCACCTACTACTAACCACACATTAATGTTTTGCACGTTATGCTTTGCTATATATACAGTGAAGTACGTCGTTCATGTTTGCAACATATGGACTCACAACTGTGTCCACAAGAAGTTGTACCATTAATACCTCTAAATTCGCGGAAAACACTTTTAGAGTGCATTCGACAATCATAATACATAACGTTTTCAAGAATCATTCGATGAGTTAAGTGCTATCGCACTAAAATAATTAAATAGTAAACTGATTGAATATTCAAGAGAATATCCGAACATATCAAAGTTCGACCATTTTTTTATTTGTATAAAATCTAATAACCCTTTGAAGCACACGTACTTCCTCACCTATACTAAAAAAAAATGTATCGGAAACAACGAAATAGAGGTTGACTCAACCGCAGGAGGCACTATTGCAGCAGGTACCATCTACATATTTGGTTGAAATTAGAGATTATTGCTGAGTCAACAACATTGATAGCTTAGCCAAAGTAATGATACGTTGACTGAATCAATCGCTAAATATGAAATAATTAAAAAATAAATTAAGTAAAATCAATTTAAAAATTGTATATTTCGCTCAAAAATTCATTTACTACTACCTATAATCGGTTTCGGCATTGGTCTATTTAATTATTCGTTGAAACTAAATCTTCCTACCTCTCCGGGATTTGAATCAGCGACCTAACAACTTCACCTACGCACGATATTCATTACGCTATCAACTACTTGTGAATTCTTTATATGTACATGAAATATTAGTTATATCGGGTACAAAAATAGAGATTTATTTTTCTTCAATTACTTTGATTGCAACTTACTTTTATTCGATACTTTTCAATAAAAGTAAATTGCAATAAGTGATATATTTCATATATGAGCTTGTCTGATTACATATCATAGTATATAGGTATATTTTTTCCTGGGTTAATTGATATAAATGTAAGGAAAGACTCGAGTAGAACAACATCTAATGGCAATCGTAAAAAATGATGAGTAAACACGTTAACAGCAAGAATTATTAGAGGGAAAAAAGTTTTACAGTTATTTTATTCTTATTAGAAAAATTAAGACAAGAAATAAATAAAGCCCACTGGAGTTATAACTCCTCGAGACAGCTGTTCTCAATATTAACACTGTGTGTTGGTGTTGCAGGTCGCTGTAGAGGAGTCGGGAGGTACTGCCAATAAGGAACCTGATAATCGTACGAATACCTTTGTACCTTGTAACCTGGTACTATTACTATAGTGTTAATATTTAAATGAACCGCTAGGGTCCGTTCTGAGGTACATCATTGCCCTCCTAGCGGATATCTAATGCATTATTGGCACACCGGTGCTGTGACTCGTCCCTTTCCCTATTGATCATTGAACGTGTTAGACGTGTGCCCTAATACACTAGTCGAAACAAATTATAATTGTGCACGTTCCCTTTCTGTTTAATATGGTACTAGGCGACAGGACTTTATATTCATTACGAGTTTAACCATCGAGCTTATGGCGACGAGTGGTGCGAATCCTCCGAATTGACGGCGACGTTCCTTGGATGCTATCTTACTATAATTCTGGATAAGTCCCCGCAACGTTATCGTCGAGGAATTGCAACATCAAGCGGAAGGATCGGTTCACCACTCAGCATTATGGTTGCTAAGGATTTATGTATGCATATGATAGTTCGTGTATGTTGCTCGCGTTGCGTATATTTATGTTTGTTATGTTCGTACGGCTAATAATTCAATAATTTTATGGCTAAATCGAGCGCAGTACTATCTGTTTAATTGTTCAATACATCTACAATCTGCATTTAATTCTTATCTCTTACTTGACATCACCGGACGTCTGGCGCCCAACGGCTATCGCTTCCTAGAGTACCTCTGTACCTGCTCTTTAGCAACTTCACATAGGTTCAAGTAAGTCGAGCGAAGGTAACCCTTTCACATCCTACCTTACAAAGTGTTTTTATCTTGGTAAGAAAGTGGAGGACGTTATGATATACTATATTGAGATCTGGTTTCGCATTGCGTACATTTTAATAATATACTTGCAAGCGCCCGCCTGACTATGTGTTTTATGATCTATGACTCTAATTTATATACGCGTACATATGTATTTTGGATTTATCGTAACGAGTAAATTGATTTACATTACATAACACCTTGCTGACATGAATAAGGCGTTATACTGTTTTCTTGAGTTTTCAGCAAGAAATCTGGATTTAAGTAGGTTACATATGTAGGTTCAACAGAGGTTCTACACCTCATATTGGATAATTAGATCGTAGAAGGATGCATAGATGAGGTGCTCGGAGGGCAAACGGAGGCTGAAAATTTCGGATCGGGTACAAGCTCTTTTGAATTGAAATATCTATTGTTAAATAAACGAAATAATCAATTCATTGGTCTCATGTATTGTGACGTATGCCGTGCCCCGGCGTAGCCTACAAATTACCCGTGGCCGATACCAACGCGCTGAAATCTTTAAGAAAAATAAATCCAAATGCTGGCTGCCAGGTGCAGCCACCTTCCCCTGCATCACTGTTCCTCACCACGGCCGCTTCCTCGCGTTCTCTCAGCTGCTCAGCCTCAGTCAGTTGGAAATGGCAGAGGGGAACGTAGGGGCGACGAGAATCGGATAGTTCGAGGTTACGCCAACGATAACGCCAGTTGGAGTGATATTGTCCGTTTATTATCTAAACGATGTCGATACAAGCCGTCCCGACGCGTACAATAATCCCCAACGGCGGACGCGACCTTCCTAAGGTCGCGGGGTCAACCTCGCCCACCGTTCCTAGCTTGCCCTACAAGCGGTTCACGAACTCCCCACGACGCAACTCGCGGTCCTAACAAGTTTGGGGGATGCGAACCCCTTATCCTTCCGGAGATCTGAAAAAAAAAGTTGAAATTCAGGTGCAGTCAGTCTTTTCGATAGCACATAATTATACTATTCAACTTATCATCTCTGCTTCGGGTCAGTTATTGTCTTCCGTCTTTATAGTCGGGAGCCATTTGAAAAATTAGGACCACAAGTACAAGAAAATATGTTTCGACCAAAATATCTGTACATCAGTTTATCAAAATTGGTAAAGGTAATACAATATTTGCAAAACCCGGTTACGGGAAGTTTTCTTCACTACTGTCGGTGTTAATGTAGTAGTGTTACAACTCAATTTCTGGAGGGGTTTAGTGTGCGCAAGCTGTACGAGAAGTCACTCCAAAAGACATAGACTTTGTACCAGGAACGAGGACTCAACTTCATCCATTGGACGTTTACGAATTTCGATTGTGGACAAATTTTGTTAAACATTTTTCCGATATGGTTATTTTGTTTCAATACGACATTAATCTTCACGCCAGAGATAACATTTTTCGTTTGCAATCATTAACGTATAATCAGTTTTCATCACCTCAATTTCCTAATTTATTCAAATATGCATGTTATAAAAGTGGTTATGTAGAGAAGAAACTGTGATGAAACTTCTGCTTTCATCGTACATACATCCGACGAATGTGTCATATGCGGTGCCCCAGCAGTAATTACATGTGCTTGCTCTCAGAAGGCTTTGTGTTTCCAACATTTCTTCACAGTATATCATTATCGCAGTACATGAGCCACAAAACAAATCTTATATACATCCATATATGTTGTTATTACGTTAGATTTTGTTTAAGAAAAATGTAATAACCAGCCTTTCAACTTCTGTCTGCTTTACAATGATACATATATTGTTGTTATATTTCGTGAATTCCGTTTGTTATATGGTGTGAAATTTATACCAAGGCGATATTCTCCATAGTGTAAAATAAATATGTTAAATATTGTACCGAAATGAGTAAATTATATCCTGTTTTGCATGAAAATTTAACTCCCATCATTTTGATATATGTCTTATGCATTATTTACAGTGATAAACGATGTAAGGGGTGGTTGATCATATATATTTGGATTCAGAATGCGACTCTGCACATTTTGAGTCCTTACAAAAATGCTCGAATTTCCAGAAATAAACTAGGGATGTTCGATTCTCTTGGAAGAATCGTTTGTTGAATCGATCGTGAATGGAATTATACAAATTTTTATATATAATTAATACACATTTGTTAATTTTTAATTTCAACTGGTTTTAGTTTTTTGGTTCTTAAAAGGAATTAATAAATTAAATAGGTGATTAAAAAATCAGGCCTTCCGTTTTAAAAAAATTGTATGTGATTAAGAAAAGTATTTACAAAGTATACGTTTCCTTTACATACTTATACAGTTTAATTTTTAATAAAAAATTACTTATTTTATTTTCAATTGCCTATCTTTAATGGACAATGAATTTAGAAATAATAACTGTTCTAGATGTTCGGGCGGAAGTCGGTTCCTGGAATCTGTTAAAATATTGGCAGCCCTTGAGAATAATCTCAGTACCTCTCGGAAGGTACTGTACGAAGGTACGGTACGTTCCAACAAATTTTAAGTATTTTTTGGCAATAACGCTAAGAAGCGGGTATACTGATGCGAGGTTCAACCAATAACGCATTGGATTATCCCTGCAATCTACCATTGGTTGATGCAAGTAGTGCTTTAAATCAGTTGGCATCTCATCTTCATTACGCTGCGCAGCATTTACAGTCTTCACTTTAAGGAGATTATCGTGAAAAGACCATACGTCATCGAACATGCTAAAGGCTGATTGAAGTGTGATTTTTTGAATCTTGGGTCCCGGATGGTCGAGGCTGCCATAATATAATTATTTTCTATTTGCCCAAATCTCGTCGAAATAGAGTTTTGGAGACGATCAACTAAAGAAAGTGCAGTTTGCGTTTTTACACTATCGCGAAGTTCTTGGTTTTTGTTTTTCAAGCAATTAATCAGTGGAATGACTTTGCTAGCTGTGACAAATCGTTCTCCAGAAAGTTCCCTTGTAAGTTTTTCAAGTGATTGCAATACTTTCTCAATTTCGTTTGCTAATTGCAGTTCAGATGCAGTCAACACATTTCAGGTGATTCCGGGATACTTAATAAAATCGATCCAACTTCTTTTGAGAGCAAAATAAACCGTGGTAACATCTGGAAGGTTGAATTCAATCGTGTGCCAATACTTTGGATTAACTTAAGGTGGGAGACCCCGCGCAACGCATCAGCAGCAATAGTAGATTGTTTAAAATATGTGGCTATTCTTTTAATCTTTGCTCATAATGATATTGCATCTTGAAAGTTCATTGTATCCTCAGCGACTAAATTGATTGAATGAGCAAAACACGCAATATGCCTAGCAGGCCCAAATATATCTCTAACTGCTTTTTAAATATTTGATCCGTTATCAGTTACGACAACAACTATTTTCGCATCATCGATATGCCAGTCTTGCAAAATCGTTCTCATCCATCTTCCTATGTCTTCAGAGGTGTGTCGCTCCATCAATTCGGTAACACCAAGCGTGGTGGATTGCAATTCTCCTTCAAATTCGTAATGAACAGTCATCCCTAAATAGCTGATGGTGTTGAGTACATCGGTCCAGATATCCGCCGTTACGTAGAAATAATCAATTATTTCCAATTTTTGTTTGTCGCGTGCCCCAAGGTACTCATACTTTTCTTCCATTTTTTTGTGATTGACTTTCGTCCAGGTATACAATAAAGAGGCACAGTCGTTTTCATCAGTGTTAGAATAACGGTCCTTTATATTCTCAATTATGCTCTTTATTAACCAATACTATTAATAATTAATATTTACATTTTAATACCATAACGAGATACATACTCAAGTGACAAAACAAAAGCGACGGTTATACTTTTTTGACACGTTCAGCTCCCCCTAGATAGCTTGTTTCTCAGTGCTACTAACCTACATAAAAAATCTCATTTCTAACAATCAGTATCCTGAATCCTTCATTATCTACTGTCTGGAAAGGCATATTGTCTTTAGCAGTCATAAAAAGGATTGCATTGGTGATACCTCCATCTAAAAATATAAATATTATGAATTCTTACGGACAAAATTCACAAAAGTTGAAGTCTTCGACTTAAGGCTACACTAAACATAACAAGACAATATTAGTTTAGAAATAATATCCGAATCATAGTATAATAGGATATCAGACACCACAATCAGACAGACCTTACATTTATATATATATATAAATGTTACCTCCAAATGATTTTATTTGCTTAAGAGTGCTGTCGATTCTTGGCTGGAGTACGAATTGTCTATCTGAAAAAGAAATTCTGCTTTCTGATTCTAGCAGACTAGGTACCGGTGAAGAAACAAGACTTGCTAAATTAGATTCAATTTCAGATAGATCCGTGCATGTGGATGTAAAGGTAGATTGCAGTGATGGCATTGATGACAATTTTAGTTGGTCCTGATTATTATCATATTGTTTATTAACAATTAGCATAAACACACAATGCAATAAAATATTCAAAGGGTGCATGTTAACATTGTAAGATATTAATTTACTGATTTAATCGCTTGTTCTAAGTTAGAAGCTTTTTCCATGCCGTTCTGACTTTCTCCTAAAGCTAGTTTTACTTCTTTATTTTCTGCATGATTTCGTTTTAGGTGATTTCTTAAATTAGTTGTACCACCATCTTTTCCACCGGATTTGATTTCTCTATTACAATTTTTGCACTTAGCACCACCACTATCAGTAGACCTTGGAAAAATTTCCAAACGGAAAAATGCTTTATTTTAGGCAGTGTAAAAAATTGTTAGTGTTTTAATATTTCTGTAAGAAACGCGTACAATGAAAAAAAAACTATTCTAATTGTTAAAAAAGAGTGAAGGAAAAATATTAATGAAAAAATAGGTTGGGTGTGGTTATGTTCGACATTTTGTAAAAGTAAACCTCAAGTATTAGCAGATATATCAACTTTTTGTACTTTTTTTCGTTCCGTTCTTCCACCAAGTTCACCACCAGTACCATTTAAAGTATAAGTTTTGGAAAGGAAAAGAGACGTTATAAGAATGCTGTGAGGAATCCGAAAGACATTCAATGCAACTGTTATTAAATTGCATGTTATGAAATGAAAATAAAGCCATGAAATATGAAAATATTGTAATGCAGATCAAACGAAAATATTCGTGCAATAATTGTTCATGATTTTGTACTTACTGATTTCTGTGGTAATTATAATTGTTAGCGAAACAGCAACACTGAACTTGAGAACTCAATCTCTCTTTTCTTGAATTATCATAACATGCATCAGTACCAACTCGTCGAAGATTATTTCAGTCTTTTATTAGGGTGAATTCACACTTGGTTAAAGTTGGTAAGATGAAGTTGTTTAATTGGTCTTTCTGTTGGTGACAAATGAATTATCTAGCAGAGAGACCAATTAAACTGCTTCATCTCTCTCCCTCTCCCTTTCCCTCTCCCTCTCCCTCTCACTCTCTCTCTCTCTCTCTCTCCACACATACACGTGCATACGTACATATGCACATACGGACATTTTATCTAAACCACTTTTCTCTATGTTTTGAATCATTCTGAATGCTGACATGAAAATCTTAAAAAATTTTTGTTACGAACACAAAACTTCCTCTATCAGGAAGCAAACAAAATTTTTGACCAAAATAATTGATCTTTTAAAGAATTGAATCGAAATCGAACATCCCTAAAATAAACATAGTGTGTAAGAGTATCTGACCCTCTACAACCGAATATGGGCCGCTAATTTTGTGTGCACGTTACATGTCTTGAAGCATTCTATTTACCTACCAAGTTTCATCAAAATAGGGGCGAAGGGGGGGGGGGCACCTGGGGTACTTTCCTTATCAGAACAATGTTGTCCATTGATATCTTCCCGTGTAAAAGTTTGTAGTATGGGAATGGTATAGCAACAATATAGATTTGGTATGGCTAAGAGTCTGGCAACAGTATGGCTAATGATTGAATCCCATACTTGTTGCCATACATCCACTGTCAGTAGTATTGCAAGTATGGCAGATGTATTTCAAGAATGAAGGCAGTATTAGCAATTTAGTATGGTAAATATAACTCCACACGACACTAAAATAGATATAGGAATTCAAAATTGGCAAGAGTACTACGTCGACAAAACAGTTGAAACTAAGAAAAATGCAAAATAATGATTGAAAGCAGACAAAATGTAATATTTGTTTCTATCGGCGGATAATTATTGTTAGACCAAAATAAAATAGTATAACATAGATAATTATATTTTATTCGATATATAATCAACGAGTTGCGTAAATGTGCAAATATTAGTCATAATCATAAGCATTATTTCTAACTGCTATTACTTCACTTCCACTGAATTAATGCATTCAATAATGTACATTTCAAATGTATTTTGTAGGGTAATATAAAGGAGATGGATTTTAAATTTTCAACATGTACTACAATAATTGCGTCCTCATCTATGCCTTTTTACGTAAAAGTTGGTACACCAACTGATATTGTAGCCGAAAAAGTGTTTATCGTCTTATATTTTTTTATAATGCCTTAATAACTTGATTTATATTGGTAAATATTTGTAAAAAAACAATCTGTTATTCGTAAAAAAAAATTTGATCCAAAATGAGGAACTTCGTTTATGAAATATTTTACACACGAAGAGTTTGCTTTTTTTTGAGCACTAGTATAAGTTGGCGGGTTCTAGATAGAGATTCCTCCACCGACATTTACTGACACTTCGAGAGCTTTCGAAGGTTCGCGTCGGTGCTAAATCGACGTTGTGGACCCCCCTAATTTCGAGGAATGACGTCACGAGGATCGTGGATTCCACGAATCGAAGGCTAATTCTAGGAATTTTACGTAGGATTTCAAAAATTTTACTCCTGATTCCAGTAACCGCGCACGATCGAGAACCTTGTAGAACATTCTAGAAGGTTCTAGAAACTTCGACGGTTCCTGTCCGTGCTAAATCGCGGAGGATCGCACCCAGAGCTGGCGACCCTCTCACACGACGTTTTGAAGCAGCCCCTTATCCCTCAATCCTGGAAAAGCTTCTAGAACCTGCTAGAAGCTTCGACGACTCCTCTCCTTCCCCGACCCGATGCAGATTTCAAACGGCAGCCCTCACTGTTTTCACCTTGAACGTTATTTCGCAGACTAGTGTGTCATATCGGCGAATTAAAGAAAAATGACGAGTGGCAACCTTTTTGTGCAGTATTTGAAAAACTTTCGGTGGATGTCAAAGAGAGGATATGTGTTATATTGTCGAAGTGTCAAATTACTAGCAGGAGATAAGGAACTCCTTTGTGCATTTCCGAAAGATTGGAACTAGTGCGAAAGAGATAAAGAGATGAACTTTGCATATAAATTGACGCATCAATTAAGTACGACGATTGTTTCGAGTCAACGCTTTGAGCTCATTGTTAAAAGTTCAGTGAATAAGCATGGATAGCAAGAAGTGGAAGAAATTTATTGAGATTATGGAAGGAGCGTACAAAATTCTGACGAAAAGATCATCGATTGCAGAAATTGAAAACTAAACGAAGTCTGGTACTCAAAATATTAGACTTTTGAATAAGATTCTGAAAAATGTTACACTTAAGATGGGTGAGAAAACCAAAATCTTGACAACCATTGGAATACTCAAACCCCTGAATGAAAAATTTAAACAACAACATCAAAAAAGTGGTGAAGGAACAGCGAGAGAGAGAGAAGAAGTGACAGGGTACATTGGGATGACTTGGAATCTGCCTTCAAGGAAAGAATAAGGACTGGAGTGATAGCGAATTTGAAAGGCGCGAGGACTTGGAACGTTTCCTGGAAGATGCAAGAAAATTGTTCGCAGCCAGAGCAAAAAACATACTTCGGAAGGATGGAAATTTGAAGATTAATGTCGTCGTCTTATTCTATAAATTCGAGGCCACGAAAAGCGGTGAGATTATCGAAGAACTAAAGCTATTCAACACTAAAAACGAAGTTATACTAACATTCACGGACATCAGTGACTGGTTTAATGAAAATGTGAAGGAAAAATTGCTGGCTAAAGTTGAAGACTTTCACGAAAGGGAATCAAGCTGGTCATTGATAGGAGTTATAAACTTGGCAGCGAGCATCACAGATACACACCGATACATAGTGACAGGTCACCATAGCTATCTACCTTTATTAAATTACCAAAGGATATTCAACGTAAGAAAGCAGTTGTAAACATTAGAAACAACGATCCGTATTGTTTTCTCTGGTCTGTTACGGCAGCCCTTTATCCAGCAAAAGATCATGTAGACAGGATCAGTTCGTATCTACATTTCAGCTCAGTGCTAAAGTATGAAAATATAAATTTTCCCATTGGCTTAAAGGGCATTCCAAAATTCGAAACGATGAATGATTTGGTAATTAACGTTTATGCTATAGAAGACGATGAACATAAGTGTGGTTAATAAGATAGTACCACTTTATCTAATTGTAAGTCAACAAAAATCAGATAAAAAAGCGATTCATCTACTCATATTGGAAACGAAAATTTACTCGAATGGAGTTGACGTAGATTTCACAGATTGTAATGTTTACCACTTTGCTTGGATCCGAAATCTATCTCGCTTGTTGAGTTCACGAATGTCAAAGCATCATGATTATGTCAAACTGTGTGATAGATGTCTATGCCACTTTAAAATAGAAACTTCTTTCCGAAAAACATGGACTCGACTGTATGAATATAGATAAATGTAAAGTGGAATTACGAAATGAAAAGAATAAAATTCTAAAATTCAAAAATTATAAACACAAAGAAGTTGTACCGTTTGTTATATATGCTGACATTAAGTGTATTTTAAAGCCAGTTACGGATATTTCTAAATCGTCAAACACAACGATCTATCAAAAGCATGTTCCACGCAGCATCGCATACTATTTACAATGTAACTTTGATGACTCTATCTCCAAATCTAAAGCCAATCGTGGAAATAATTGTATGAAGTGGTTTATGAACGAATTAAAAGAGTCAGCTCAATTCGTAGAATTTCATTTTACACAAACTTGTCACATTTGTCAAAAACCGTTCACATCTCAAGATGTCAAGCATCGTGATCATTGTCAATTAGGATAATTTAAATTACAAGAACTCGCATACCATTCCTGTTGTGTTTCATAACTTATCTGGTTATCATATTTCTTGATTAAAGCCTTAGCTACATCCTTCGAGGGTTCAATGAACTTGTTGCCAGTAAACAAAGAACAATATATATCCTTTACGAAAAGCGTCAAAGATACAATTGTAAATTTCAGGTTACAGATTCATTTAGATTGATGCCAGGCAGTATTGACAAACTAGCTTCATATCTGAAAAGCACTGAAAAATTAATCATACGTAAGCATTGTGTCGGAACAAAGCATTCCAAGGATGTCACGATCACCAGCGTTGCATCTACGTTATTTTGTTAACCGCTGGGATATTGTCTGTTTGTTGTTCGTCACTAACGATCTTCTATCCAAAAAAAAAGTATAACACGCATGAATAAACGTTGTCGTTACTAAAATATATTAATGGATTCTCTTTTCATCGGCGTCTGTAATTACCTGCGTTCACACATTGCAACAGTGAAGAAGAATTTAACTTATTAACAAGAAAAGGTGTTTTTCCTTACGATTACGTGGACAGTTGGCCTAAAAAAATTTTATTCAGAATTAAATAATGAAACAATTTTGGACTCAGATTATGTACATGCATCTAACATTTCCAAACTTTTCACATAAAAATATTAGGTGAATATTCTGATTTGTATCTAAAAACGGATGTTTTACTTTCAGCTGATATCTTTGAAAATTTCAAATGTAATTGCTCCTCTATATACAATTTAGATCCTCTTTATTATTATACTGCACCAGGCCTTGCTTTTGACGCTATGCTCAAGTGCACTAATGTTGAACTTGAGTTGTTAACTGATGTAGAGATGTTGTTATTCACTGAGACAGGTATCCGAGGTGGCGTAGCTCAATGTTCAAACAGATATACCAAAGCGAACAACAGATTTATAGGTGCAGAGATCGATCCAAGCAAAGAAGAATCATATCTTATGTATTACGATTTAAATAATTTGTACGGTGCAGCTATGAATCAATTTTTTCCGTTTCACTCCGAGTGGGAGGCAAATTTTGAAAAATTACATATTTGCAATAATCCTGATGATTCTCTTACGGGCTATATACTCGAAGTTGATATTGAATATCCAATTGAACTTCAAAAACTCCATAGAGATATACTACTTTGTCCAGAGCAGTATACCCTTCCAGGATCCAACAAATCGAAATTGATGACAACACTCCTCCCAAAAGAAAGGTACATAATTTATTACCGAAATTTGAAAGTGTTTAAGTTTAGGTATGAAATTATCAAAAATTCACCGTCTTCTAAAATTTAGACAGTCACCATCATGGCTCAATTGTACATAGATTTAAACACTGAAATGAGAAAAAAGTCGGATAATGATTTTGAAAAGAACTTCTTTAAACTTATGAATAATGCGGTTTTTGGTAAGACAATGGGAAAATGTAAGGAAACAAAAAAAAATATTAGACTCGTTACGAAATGGAATGGAAGGTAAGGAGCAAAGGCTCTTATAGCGAAACCAAATTTTTAGTTATATTTAAGTTATAATCGAGCTAAATCATGTTAAAATTAAGTTCAATAAACCAATATATGCAGGATTTTCAATTGTCGACCTCTTCAAAATATATATATATATATATATAATATATTATATATTATATATATAAGACAGTCTTCTTTATCATTTTACCGTTCCGAACATATATAATTATATTAAATGTGAGCTAGATAAATTCGATACCTCAGACTATCCTCCAGATAATATTTACGGTATACCACTAGCTAATAAGACGGTATTAGGCTTAATGAAGGACGAAAACAATGGGAAAATTATAATCGAATTTGTAGGATTGCAAGCAAAATTATACTCCTTCAGAGTGCTAGGAGAAGGAAAAGATAAGAAGTTAGCTAAGGGGATAAAAGGTTCCACACTAAAGACAATCAGTTTTAACGATTATAGGCGATGTCTTTCATAATATAAAAATTTAGTTAAAACTTAAAATTAAATTCAGAGTAAAAAACATGAAGTTTATACCGTACAACGGAAAAAAGTAGCACTGAGCTGGAATGATGACAAAAGGGTCATTGTTCCTGGTACGATTGACACCTTTCCGTGGGGTTATAAAATGTAAGATGTATACATATATAATAAGAATGTACAAATGCAAATAATATGTGCAAAATATAAATAGTCTGTAAAGGACTTACGTTTCCGGTACGAACGAGTAAATAGTGCGTGTTTGATCCTGAGAAGGGAAAGGGTGATTGTGAAGGGTGCAGAGAGAGGACCGAGAAGGGAGGTGAAGTGAAGAGGAGAGGAAGGAAGACAAACCGGGAGAGGTTGACGAGGGAATGGAGCACAAGCTTAGGCAATACAGTGGACATAATGGAGATGTGGAAAAGAAAAAGAAAGCAGGGGGAGGAATTGAGAAAGACGGGGGAGGGGACTGGACCTTCAAGAAGAGCAAACTGGTGCAGAGATCGCCGCAAAAAGAGGAGGAGGAAGGGATAAGAAAAATGATAAAAGCAATGAGGGAGGAAATGAGAATATGACTAAAAAAAGTGAAGGAACAGGAGAGAGAGACAAAGATAGAACTAGGAAAGATGAAAGGGGAGATAGATGAATTTAAAAGGGGAGTTGGAGAGGCGAGAAAGTAGATGGAGAGAAGAACAGGAGGAGAAGGCAATGGAGGCAGAGGAGGCAGGGAAGAAAATAAGAGAGATGGACGAAAGAGTAAGAGAATTAGAGATTAGGGAGGGAGGTGCAGGAGGAGGGGAGGAGAAATAAGAGAGAGTGGGGAGGGAAAGATGGCTAAGAGAGGTGAAAGATGTACTAGAGCGAAAGGAAAGGGTGGAGAGAAGGAAAAAGGGATAATAAAAGGGGTAAAAGTAGGGAGAGAGATACCAAGAGAAGCAGCTGAAGGAATAATGAGAGACATTAGGGTGGGGGTGGAGATAATGACAGTAAATGCAGATGGGAAGAAGGGTGGGAGGGAATGATAGTGCTAGGCATGAGTACATTAGAAAAATGAGGAGGAGAAAGGTGAGGTCATGAAAGTAAAGAGCAGATTAAGAGGAAGGAGGGAAGTAATTGAGACGTTTCACATGGACAGAAAGGAAGGTGCAGTGGAAGCTGAAGAGGATAGCGTCGGAGGAAAGAGCGAGAGGCAGAAGGACCATGATCAGCCGGGGAAAGGTATGATTGAAGGGGTATGGTGGTTTTGGAACGAAGGGAAGGAAGAACTCAAGGATAGCCGAGGAAGGGGGAGGCCACAAGAAGAGGTAGCGAAGAAGAAGCGGGAGGGTGAATGCCAGATTGGCAAAAGGAGGTGAAGAAAGAACGAGAGGGGAAAGGGGACTACAGAAATGGAGCGAGAAAGAGGAGCGAAATCAAAAATGGAGATAGGACGAGAGAGAAGGCATGGGAAATAGTTTTTTGGAACGTAGCAGACTTAGGAAACAAGGACAGAGAATTCTGGGGAGAGCCAGGGAGGTGGGATGTGATAGTGCTAACGGAAAAGTGGGTAATGGAGAAAGGCTGGGAAAAAATTAGGAGTAAGTTGCCGAGGGGATACAGTTGGACAAAGCACTGGGCTAAGAAAAGGAATATGAAGGGCAGACCAATGGGGGTATGATAATAGGAGTAAGGAAAGGGATGGAGATAGAAGAAATGACAGAGGAAGGGCAGGAAGAAATAATGGCAAGGAGAGTTAAAGCGGAGGAAGAGGTATGGAGAGTGATTTCCGTATACGTAAACGGGGACATGGAAAGGAAATTAGAAGGAATACGTGGATGGATGGAAGGCGCGAGGAAAAGGAAAAGACGATAATAGATGGAGATTTCAATGTTAGGACGGAGACGTTAGGTGGAGAATGCAAAGGAGAAGAAGAAGGAGGTGAAGAGGGGAAAAGGTCAAAGGATAACAGGGAAAACGTGAAGTGGAGAAAGATGGGATGGTGGGACTTCTGGGAGAACTGGGGTGGGAAATACTGAATGGGAACATAGAGGGGGATGAGGAGGGCGAGCTGACGTACACCGGGAAAGGAGGTCGGTAATAGGTTGTGCAATGGTGCAGTAGCATACTAAGAGGGAGATAAAGAGCATGGAGGTGAGAGATAAGGTTGATTCTGACCATCACCCTTTAGTGGTTAGCATAGGGGGTGAGGGGGTCCGAAAAAAGGAAGGATGCGGGAAAACAAGATAAGGGGAAGGAAAATGGACAAAAAGGAAGAAAATGGCATACGGGGATCAGGTGAGAGGGATAAGGGTGGAGGGAGAAGGAGTACAGAGGAAATTTGTTAAGGATCCGGGGAGAAGATGGTGGCTATTCAACACGTTAGTTTAGACGGTGATGGGTTGTGGAGCAGAAATATGGGGATAGGAAGACAGGGGAGTGATGGAAAGGATGCAGGAAAGATATGGGAGATGGATACTGGGACTGGACTGGAGGAAACCTGGATAAATGGTTAGGGAAGAGATAAAGAGGGACTTGCTGAGGATTTGGGCGGGGAGAAGGGCATGGAATTTTAATGAGAAGTTGCGGAAAGGGATTATTCTTCATTTCCGATCGACGGAAGCGAGTTGGCAAGAATGTGCTGGGAAGAAATAGACTAAACAGGGTAAGGGAGCGGAACGGAAGACAGGATTCGACGTGGGAGAGAATCAGAAGAGAGTTTGCGAAAAGGAGAGGGAGAGGGCAGGAGAGAGGAGGTGGAAGTTACGAGAAGATGGAAAAAGAAAACAGGAGGATGCAGGAAAGGGGAAGAGCAGAGAGGATATGGAACTCAGGATACAATAAATGGTACAGCGAGGTGGTGACCGAAGAAGTACCAAGGTATCTGAAGACTGGATGGGGTGAGGAGAGACAAATCGGGATAGCGAGGTTTAAGCTAGGGAACGAAATGAGAGAGAGAAGGTATTGGGAAGAGAGGGGAAAGACGGCTTGTAGGGTGTGCGAAAGAAAGGAAGAGTCTCGGGAGCATGTTTTGGAGAGGTGTAGGGGAATGGAAGGAGGCGAAGACAGAGAGATAGAAGAAAGGGTGAATGAGATACTGGATGAAGCAGGGAAAGGAGAGGGCTGGATGAAAGAGTTGGTGAGGTACATACAGAGACATGGAGGAAAGGTGGAGAAGAGGGGGTAGGAGAGGAAGTAGAAGGAGGGAGTGAGTGAGGGAGAGAAATGGGTGTGAGAGGAAAAAGGAATGGAGTGAATGGGAGGAAACGAAAGTCGCAAAGGGAGTGAGGAAATAGTGGAGGACAGGAAAAAAAGATTTAAACAATTGTAGAAGGATACGTGTAATTAGAAAGATGAAAGTAAACATAGGGAAAGCGAAATAGAGTTAAATAGAGTAAATAAGAACTTAAAAAGAAAAAGGAATAAAAGGTAGAGAGAAGAGGAGAGAGAGAGAGAGGTAAGGCGAGAGATGCGTATGACGATTAATATTAACTAACAAATAGGTATAAGCAGTAGAAAATAAGAAAAAATGTAAAAAAGGCGGAATTATAAGAGGGACGGAAGTCGGTGTAGCCCCTAGGGGATGCAATAAAGCATCACACACGCAAAGCACAAGTTTTAAAAAGAGAAGAGATGTTAATAATGGTAGATCTAGGCTGTAGAATGTGTACTTATTATATAAAAAAGGAACAGTTATCAATGAAAATAGCCTTCACAGCGGAATGATGAAGATATCGTCAAGAAGTGTATCCATATAGCACAAAATATCTTTGAGATATCACAGGATGTTTGCCAGGTGTCTTTATATGCCCAGGATGTCCACGGAACATCCTTGAGATGTTTGTGCTATATGCGTAAAAGATTTCTGATGCCTTTTTTTTCTTTTTTTCACTATACTTGAGCTATGGCGCCTCAACAGAGCTCGTGTAACTCGCTGTCTAAAACTAGTTGAAAAACAACGCATTCGAGTCTTTGAGAAATTATTTATGTGTCATTTTGACAATGTTTCTCATTTATGGAAACCATAGTCTGATTTTTGGCTATAATCCATAAGGAATTTATTTCAGCATTTTTTTAATCTCGGAAATGATTTCGTTTTTAATCACTGAGCAGATGACTGTAATTTGTAAATAATTGATATTATCATAAGTATTTATTGTTGACTTCAAAGAGATTCTTTGAAAAACAGAATTTTGCTGTTGTCACCCATCGCCACAAAATTAATATTTGTAACGATCACTTTATATTTTACGCCGAACTTAATGCGTAGATGATAGGGCTATAGTCGAGGTAACTCCCACTGCCGAACTAGTGCCCTGTCCTTTCCGGTAAGCGGCAAGTATTGGCCCCTTTTTCCAATTGTCGTTTGACTGAGACGTATCGGACGGACAGAAGCACTATACATATATAGGCTGCCATAGATAACAGTTCAAATCGGTAAAGGCAAAAGGGCCATTTAATATATCATCCATATTACATTTTATCCATGAGATTAAATGAACGATCATAAGGAGCAAACTATAATCGAGGAAAAGGATTGAACAACTTAGAATTGCTGTGACGAGTAAGGATGCACTAGAACCTCTCCAATGAAGATAAAGAAAAAGAAAATAATAGAAGTATATATCATAAGGTATTCCGATTAATGTATAGAATGGGTGGATGGGTGTGCTCGAATGTATGTTTATATAAGTAATTTAATATTGTTAACGATAGTAGTTAATGTTGAGAGGGGAATATTTCACATTGAATTAATCCATGTTTCAAACTGTTAGAACCTATTTTCTTGGATCAATATTGATACAAATTATATTGAGTTCAATGCAATTGCGGAAATCTTGTTAAATACAACATATTCGAAAAGTAGATTACTACTAGCACGCTTGTTATGCACGTCACTACCAAATGCGCGCTAAACTAAGTATTGCCTTCTTATGAATATTTAAACTTACTGACACTTTATGAGGACGTAGAAACGTGAAAAGCCATTTGCTCACGGGAGGTGCTTTGTTTCGACTTACATAATTTTTATGGACTATTGCAGGATTGTTTTTACTTGATGCCTCGAACAGCAGCGGTTTTCAAAGAGTACATTGACCACTTCCGCTCAAATGATCTCCCGCTATATACGTCCAATGTATGGCAACATGAGCGATTTTCTTCGCGAAAAATACCCTGATAAATCGCGTTACTAGAATGCCCATTCTGTATACATGTGTAAATGTCCGCAAAGATAGACGATTGATACTTAGCAGGAATTCCACAGTTGAAGTGGAGAATTATGAATTCATCATGGAAGTGCAAATAAGGGACGAACGGTACGAAAATCACGCAGAAGTAAAACGTCATTTTAACGGAAAACTAGAAAAGGAAGCACGCAAAGAATTAGTAGTGAAAGGATATTCTGCGTGGAGGAACCGGCAATCGAAACAATAAATACGATCCCAAAATATCAAACCCTAATTCACTCGGTTAGTTCGAGGCCTTTCTACACGTTCTACAATATTGCGGCTCAACTTCATGCATATAAAGAGTATTGTCGAGTAATGAAAAATCTTTCGACCATTTGTATCGATTTGACTGGCAGTCTTGTTAATACTGTAGAACGTCACAATAGCAAAAACCGTCATATATTTTTTATGATGATGATGACGTCATATTTTTTTATTGAGTTACCTTGGCTATTCATCAAATGCTCTCTAAAAAACATGACACAGAGTTCATTGAATACTAGTTAAAGCAGTGGTTACACAGCGGAGCTTTAAAACCGAAGCAAGACGTTTGTGACAATATACGTGCACTCTTGTCTGCTGTCTGATTTGCCGTCAATAATCAGACGATTAAATCGTACGTAAACACGTATTTTGCCATAGCAACAAGGAGCCATTCGAAAGACCTACAACGTTTATAGAAATCGATGTATCACATTTGACTCATGATCTGTTGATGGAACTGTTTCAAGAGAGTCAGCCAACCGCGCATCAAAGATTTTTACGTTCAATGTGTAAGTTTGCTGGTCAAATACCAAACGCTTAATGATTTTGAAGAAATTTTCGTTTTGACCTGCATTGTGGGATTGCAAAAACATAACGATGCTCTAATCGATATTTCGTTTCTACGAGCGCCGGAAGAAGCGAGGAAGAAATTAGAAGATTATATCGCTTTTAGAGGGATAGAGGAAAAACTGAAGAAAGTCCAGGTGGACATTGGAATAATGAAATAAGATCCGAGCATCGACATTCCTATTGAGTGATGGCTCAGGCGCCAGCTAATAAAGGCGAAAGCAAGGATAGATAGTGGTGAAAATTTGAACACGTTTTATCTTCTTGATTTCGTAGAAAATCTTACGATGTTACCGAAAGAATATCAAGCGTGGCTCTTTTATATCACGCTCCTCACGCATCGTCTAGTTTTGTAGATGGCTATTTCAACAAACTCAAAACAAGAATACTGTCAAAGAAGGTTAGACCACCCATATGTGTGGATTTGTTTCTCAAGATAAACGCGGATAGTTTGAATAAACTAAAAAGTTTGATAAACGCTTTCAGTTCCAAAATCATCAATTTTACCATGTCGACAAGAAAGATAGGTATGATGGAGAATGAAAAGGTTAAATGAAACTGTGAATTCGAGAATGTTGCATCTATTGTCGAAATTCAATCGACCAAGAAAAAAGCCACTTGTACCACGCAAAATGCGAATATAAAAGAAACAGAAAATGTCTCATCTTTCTTACCTCTTTTTTATCTCTTCTCGATGATTCAGATTTACTATCAAAAGAAAACTGGCGAGGGAAAGCTTCCGAACAACGTATCGAAGATGTTGATTATTACAGTGTGGACGAGGATGTCTGAAGCGATTCAGATAACCCGGAGGTCGAACACGACAACGGCGAGTCAACGACACTCAGTACGACAATACTATCTGATCATTCATACTGCAAGTTCAAAGAAAGGAGCACATCGCAAACCCTGACGATTTATGCGACGAGCCAAAACACAAGACCAGTTCTAGATTCTGGTGATGAACAATCTTTCAGCAAAATCAACCCAGTCGTTCGAGATGCAGATGTACTCCATATCAAACACTCTTTACCAACGTCTGTAAAGAAGGGAAAAGCCTGCGCAATTGGGGACCGGAACGCGAAAAAGTCCAAGACCAGCAAATACTTTCAACCGTATCCGGAAATTCGTCAACGAAACCTCCTCCTCGCGAAGACAAGGAAAGCCTTCTTACTTCCTAGTAGTAACCGTTTCCTGCGTACTTTAACGATTGATAGGCCATCATGTTTTCGTAAAGTCTGCATGTAGCTTTGATTCACTAGTTCATATTCTGATGTCGAGTGCTTTGGATAATTCTAATTATGCATTAGTCCTCAAGCAGTTAAAGAATAGAACGATGAAGCTTGTATACAAATTGATCAACAGCGAGGTGACTTCCGAGATGCTGAAAAGCAGGGCATCTATTTGAAAAAGTTGGCGCCTTCAAAACGTTGCAATGCAAATCGATGGTCGTATTCTATCGTGTGAAACCAACGGATGGGATAGCATAAAAAATACTGTAAAAAACACAACGGCGTCCACGCCTAGTGTTTATAAAACGGAGCAATGTTCAATCTGCCCCGTCCGTAAGTATTCATATTGTAAGGTGATTTTGTGGAAATCCACGTTCCAAATTCCTAATCCGCCTTTACTCATCTTCTTGATACATCGGCGCTCCTACACGTCGGTGCATATAGTTTTAAGTAGGGCGGACTCCCGAAATTTTGTGTCATCTTGTCTATCGTCCTTTGGCATCGCAATTTGTTATTTCCGATCTTTGACTTTTACTTTCCGTTCTTTTACGCTACGTACTCTACACTATGATCCCGTTTACGACGTTTTGGAGCGACACCGCCTGCCACCACCACTATTATGGAGGACAACGTGGACCGGAATCTAAGGCAACCCACCAAGAATACGAACCCTGGGACCGCCACAGCCACCAGCCAGGGCCGTGCGCAAATACAGCACCCGGGATGGGGTCGCCTCCACGGCCTCTGGCCGCTTTGCCAGGGCATCGCCTAAGCCCTCCTTACTTGCAGCGCCAACCTGGAGTGGACAAAATCCCCCACGTCCTGCCGGCCAGCCAGAAGCTGTTCCTCGATGTCACTGCGATACGACGCCGCTGGACCGTTCGTAGGAAGAGCACCCGCGCAATTCTCGCCGGATCCTACGCCACGCCGCCCCTGCTCATTGCCTGCCGCTACCCGACAACTTCGACACTCCTCGTGGATCTTCGCCTAAATTCGGAGTCCCAGTTCCACCCGCCTCTCCAACTATTGCTTCCTTATTGTCATTGAGTTACGCCTTACGTTTTTGTTTCCGCTAACGCCAATCAAATGGCAAATTTGACAAGTAAGGGAAAGGGTATGTTAGCTTCTTGGCAATTCCGCATTCTCGCTCTCGTTCACTTACGTGGAGGAGCGCCTGAGAGCTTTACCTATTTTTCTAATGAGAATCTTTCGCTAATTTATAATGTGATTTTTGGAAACTTAGAGAAATACCCGTCTAGGCCTTCTGCCTATTTGGTGATTTTACGAATTTTGTATTATATGAGTGCGAATGTCTTACCACACTCCCGCTTTTAGTAAATAGAACGATAGTGCAGTTACGTATTAAATTATTTTGTGGTTTGATTCTTCTTTGTCTCGCGAAATCATGTGCTTTTCGCTACCTGAGTCTGTGTTTCTGGAGTCTTCTCGTGAGTACCGTAAGAATTTGGAATTTCTAGAAGAAAAGATTACTAATTTCTAGTCCCAGCTCTCTGGTTTGACTAATATGGAATTCCCGAATTCTTCCGTTACCGATAAATTTTCCTATGATATAATTTTCTCGTATAATATTTTATAATTTGTTATTAAAATATGGCGTCTAGTATTTAATTATCGCTTATGGAGCTTATTATTGTTGTATGCACTTTGCTTAATCTCTGTCTAATTTCAATTTCCATATTTCATAGATATTTATTCCGTAACGATGATTAGTTGAGAATCTCTATTGTTTTGCGATTTACTCTTCCGACACCTTCAGGGCATCTTATCATTGGCGTAACGCATTTAATTTTATATGAAATCTTTTCTCCTATTTTAGTTTAGACTTCGTAAATTTAAAGAAATTTTCTAAGCACGGATTGAGCGATAATAGAATACTTTTATATTGCGATTCCATATTATCTTTTGTACCATATTTTCCATGTGATTTATAATTTTCTATTGCGAATTATTTATTGGATATTTTATCATTTCTGTGACTCTGTGACTCTTTCCTATGGTACTGCGATTTATATTAATTTTGTATTTTTACGAAAACGTCGAATTATGTCCCGATCGTGTACTTCCGCGGTCCGTACCGCTCCCGCGATAAAGACCCCTATTAGAATATTTGACTTTTGTAAATTTTTATATTACTCCTGGCCGCTCGAAAATCCCTACCCCGCTTATGCTATGTGCTGCGTTTTGTGTTCCCAAATTTTGCTTTGCATCGCCTCTGCTTTTCTGTCTTGCTTTTTAATTTTTAGTATTAAGTTCTTTTGTACAATGAATCGCTTTTTCGAATAATGCACCACCTTTTATGACTCGGAAATTCCTGGCAAAATCACTTAAATACTTAGGCAGTTGTGTCTTCTTGGCTATACTCAATACAGCTTCGGTGCGTTCACATAATTTTCTGTTCCTTGGCTATCTCTCTCCCACTTTCTTCCTAGGACTTGCTAAACTTCTGAATGCCACGACGCTCTCCCTGGTGAGCTAGCCTCTGAACCGGGTATTGTGTTTCGGAAGAACTTGGTGGACCTTGTCTTTCTCGTCTCTATATTCGCGATATTACGTACATCTTCCGGGTAGCCCTTTAGGTTTAATTTTTCCAGTAGGTTAAGTTTTTTTTGGTTCTTCGACTTATTTCTAGGATACCGATCGAGTTTTTGGAAATTAAGGAGAGTTTCTTGCCCGGCGGTGTCTCTCTCCGAGTCTCGTGTTAGGATTAGGTTAAATTTAGGTTTCGGAAAATCTACTGAACTTTTGGATTTCTTGCGATTTTAGGTATAAGGAACTAGGCTACCCGTGATCTAGGGAATCTTCCAACTTTTGACGGAGTGCATCGCACCCGCGGTATCTCCGCAAGGAATACCTGGCTCCCATCAGCTCTTGCTTCTGTTAGTTATTGATTGAGTATTGTAAACGGTCTAATGGAATGGATGGAGAGAGAGAGAGATTGGTTGATTGATTGATTGATTGATTGATTAGGTTTATTAATGCCTTAGATTGCTATGAGGCAAATTATACAAAGCAGTAAAAGAATACAAAATACGACATGTGACAATAGTAGACAATAGTGAGACAATAGTAAACTAACTAAAACTAAAACTAAAATTAAAATTAAATTAAACAAAACAAGAATTAGGAGGATAACATTCGCAGCGCAGTATCCCTACTGTAATACAGGCGGAGTGAGAAGAATGAGTACTAAGCAGCAGCGTTTCTTTCAGCAGTGAACAGAAATGCATACAGACTCTGTTTGAAAGAAGCTAGTGAAGAAAGCGTCGTGATGGATACCGGGAGGGAGTGCCACAAGTAGATGGCAGACAAGTGGAATGAGTTGCGATGGGCCTCGGTCCTATGAAGAGGAGTAAAGAAATACTCGGAGGTCGGCCGCCGAACTGTACGCCGCGCTTCGGGATCTAACGAAAAGAAAAACTCGCGGAGATATCCTACTCCGTTCCCATGACGAATTTCGTAAGCATAAGCTCCGAGGAAATATAGCCTGCGATTAGCAACTGATAACCAACCGAGACGATGTCTGTAGGGTGTGATATGTTGGTCACGACGAAGATCAAAAATGAAACGAATAGCACAATTGATGAGGCGCTGTAATTTTGTGTTAAGCTCACTAGTTAGGTCGTGATAAACTAGGCAACAGTAGTCGGTGTGGGGGAAAATCAAAGTAGTCACTAGCTTGATTCTGAGCTGCTGAGATAGGGAGTGTTTATGGAATTTGAGCTTGTGAAGGGAGAAATGAACTTTATGCGAGATAAG
>JARQTG010000362.1:46656-59806 GCA_030142615.1 Syrista parreyssii
GTGGTTAATTTGATTCTTCAATTCTTAGCTACTCCTCGTAAACAACACAAAAGGGCCCTTTTCAGGGCCACAAACTTCTTCAATACGTAACTGGAGCAAACCGTTTTACCTAATATGCACTAATTAGTTCTAATTCTTGACCTCTGTCAGTAATCAAGGTATATCTTATATTATGGTTTCCCTTCATGTAACAATTCACCTAATATCTGTGTAATTATTACATTTTTATTTCTTATGTTCGTCTGTCCATCACGAAGGTTTCATCTTGGATTCTGACAATGGTTAAATTTCATCTTCGTTTCTTGAACTAATCCAACTCTTGTGTGTTTTATTAATCTATATAGTACTGGATTACTTTCTATATTCTCTTGGTGGCTTCAATTACAAATTCGATTTGTGCGCTTTAAGATCTTTGATTTGGGCTTTTTCCGATTATTTCGTATCTCAATAAATAACATTTCTATTTAACACAAAGAAATTGAAAATCAAAAACTATTTTGTGGTGGAGATGGTGGGCGAGCGCATCATCTTCAGACAGGGTTAACTGATAATTCATTCATTCAGTCCAACTAGATTCATTAAACCCTATTGACGGTATACCATTCTGAGTGTCGAAATTAACGTAAAATGTTCAATTTGCTTTTTTGTTCAAATTTTAAACATGTTCCATTGCTTAGTTGACACAAATCAATTACCCTTAGAGAAACATTTTATTACAACATTCAGAATTAAACGATGCTTTGAATATAAGAGTAATGTAGTTTGATCATATTAGAAATAATTTAGGACCAATATAGAAATTTGACTTGCTGATGGAATGAATTATATTGTTATTATTTAAATAAAATATAAATAAAACAGAGATATAATCATGAATTTATCCTGCAATTATCTGCGCTTACTTTAAATAAACTTGTACGGCAAAGTCCATATCATCATTATCATTATTAGTAGTGAACTATCATTCACTACCAACTATTCTTAAGTACATAATATTAATAAGACGTTAACACTATACATATTTGTACAAATTAATGAATATTAATAAAACAGTTTATAAAAATAATGTTCTCGTCCGAACACTGAATTTAAGCAACATTGAGTGCGGTCAGTACTTGGATAGGCGACCGTTGGGAAACATCGCGTGTCCTTGTGCTCTTCCTTTTTTTTTATTTGAACTTCACAATGTAATTCAGTTACCTAAAACTTGGATATTTCTATTTGTTGTAGATCTTTAAATAGCCGTGTTTTAGCTTCCAGCACATTCCTTAGTAGTTCGTTGAACTGTTTCGTATCATCATTTCTTTGGTTCTTATTTTATGGACTTTAAGGAGGTGTCATTTCTACCCACCAATGTTCATTTTAATCTGTAAGTAATATATTTTATATCACTCCGTGTGTAAAATGCGGTTTTACGCACTCTTTGCGCGCGGAAAACCCCATTTTCACACCACGTGATATAAAATTTCGTACGATACTCGTATGAAAAACGTTTTCTTGACTCGTGTGATTGCATCACTCGCCTTTGGCTCGTGCTGCAAACTCACACTCGTCAGAAAAAGTTTTATCGCACTAGTATCGTAAATTACTATACTGTTATTGATATCATATTTATATAATTTGGTTCTACCTATTTCTTGAGAAGAATGTTGTGTTGTTACAAACACATCTGTGTTGCACAATTCTATACTGAAATTGTTTTATTTTGTTTCTATACAAAAATTAATAAAATATACCTGAAAGGGATCCTTACGAAGGGTTGAAACGCAGTCCGTTTTACTTTTTTCTTTGTAGATGCCAATGGTAAACATTTCCAATATCAAAACATAATGTACGTATAACGATTTTTTGATTCTACGTGTCTGAAAGCGTAATTCTTTTTTCTGACTTTAAAGGCATTGTCCATACCATGTTGAATACACTAGTTCTCCGAGTCCCGTGCGGAGCGCGTGTGCAGCGGATGTGCTCTGTGCGGAGCTGTTGAATATCCAACTTGGATGTGAATTTGAAGCATGTGAAAAATCCCAGGTCGGATTACTTGCTCAGTCTGACGTTAACTTTGCAGAATGTGTACTCAACTCCTGTTTGGGAAAGAATCGTTGTAAAAAGTCTGTTATTTAAGATTTTCGTTTACGTTTTTCTTACATGGTAAAAAAGGTCTTAAGGTTTTTAATCACAAAGGTTAATTTAATGTCAACTCTTCGAGATTTATACAGTACATAGATGAATAGATTCTGCATTCAACTAGAAAAGGATCGAAACTGGTTGCGATCTTTATTTTCGAGATATTGAACGCTAAAGTTGACTCGAATCATCAAGGCTATGCATTGCTTATATGGCGTGAAGCATCACTGGTCACATTCATTGTCTCATATTTACGGTCAGATCAATATCAGCCGTATAAAAAACACACACGACATAGCACAGGGAGTGCAGATCACGATGAGGCACTTTCGATCTATATTTAGAATTGAAATTAAAGAGAAATCACTAAGAATATTAGGTATCACGTCGAGAAAATAAGGCGTACCAAATAGTCCCCTGGAAACATGGCAACGCCGCGTCGGCCGTGGGTCGCGAAGACGAAGCCCGCGAAATTCAAATGGAACATGCATAGAGCATTGGTATCAATCCTTAATACCATTCAAGTGATTAATTAGTATAAGTCCTCAAAAAGGATTAATATAAATAATGAGTGAATTTATTCTTACTAATCGTGGCTGCTTGGTCGACAATCTACCAATCACACATATGATTACTGACAGCCAACACTTCTAAATTCATTAGCATTGGTATTGTTTTATTCTCATGGAATACAAAATCTGTTATGCTGTAACATCTTACATAGATTTGGTAGATTAAGTACGAGATAATAATATTTAATCTTTAGCTAAATAAATTTGTTTCGTTTCCAACTAACCAGTATCCGAAAGAATATTCTTCACCGCATCTATCACCTACAACGAATTCGTAACTCGGGGTTTTCCGTTTATTTTCTCTGCAAGTAAGGCGTGAATACTGGTCTTCCTCACAGCCAAAAATGTATTAACGAGAAATTTGAAAGTTATCTCAGCCGATGCGATCTTTCCTATCATATGGCAAGAGATAACACCTCCTAACGGTGCCAAAGTTTTCTCGACCTCGCGTGCAGATTTTACACTCGCTTGCTGTGCTACAATTTCTGATGTCGTTTTCCGTCTCTCTATTAGAAGGCTGTCGGGTATTTGGAAATGAGCCACAAGCATTTGGAGTACTTCGACATCATGCACTGCATCGTGTGCTCCGTCGACTGATAATTGCAGGAACTCTGAGGCCAAAGCCGTCTGACTACAGTGATTACTTCTCTAAAGCGTTTCCCTGAAAATTGATACTGTGTCCGCGAACCCCGAAATAACGCTAACAAATTCTCCTGCAAGTTCAATGGGTCGCAGTAGACGTCCACTGTCAAACTTGCAATGATGTGCTACAAGAATACACGGCTAGCCGATCCCAAGTAGAAATTTCTGGAATTCGCTGAATGCAGTTCGCAGTGTACATGACGCGACGCTTACAAGGCGGACAAGAACCTCTTCATTTATATTTATCAATCCATTGACAGCTGATGCAAAATGTGCAATCGGCTTAGTGGGATTGACGTAAATTCCGAAAGATTCGCCATGATACCGAGCACCGATCTGCAATACGCTGTCTTCATAAGACTCAAAGTTTCTAAATCAAAGAATACAATTGCAGCAGTTTCTTTGCCTGTATCCTCAGTAGCTCTTGTGGCATGGTACTGGAGCAATCCCATATTTGATTGGTATGTCATACCTTCCGTCGATTCCGTTTTCTTTCGCAGCAACTCACGACGCTACTTCAAAACATGGCGCTAGGCTTTGAACGTGGTAGTCACGACTTTTCGTCTTCGTTGATTTGCGACGATTTCCATAAATTTTGTATGTCTCCATGTGTGCTTGCCAGGAGAGAGCTCTGACGACTTCATAACAGCTCGCATGCATTCCGGTCCGAGATTTTGAGTAGCCACTGCTAGCGAAAAGCAGTGATCACCGGAAGTGCTCAAACTGTAACAATGTGATTTTGGAGCTTTGCTAGCCATAACGGCGTAGAGATTTTCATTCCGTTGACTCGATGTACCGTTGGGCAAATTTGTCAACATTTTTTGCTAGCTGAGTAAAGATATTTACTAAGGCCTGATGCAATGACGGACTGGTAAACCCACCAGGTATTGAGCCACGCTCGTAGTTCTCCTTATGATTCTCATATCGGCACCATTGTCCACACTTGTCATGGTTATTAAAACAGTGATCAGGAACTTACAGAAGTACTTCTGCTATCGCCTAACTGTTCCCTCGATTTTCAGAAATGACGTAAGTGAAACACCGATGAAGATAATCAATTGCTTCTTTCGTCAGTTCCTTGTGCTGCTTTTTAATATCGTACAGCGCGCTTTTGACTCCCTTCGCCTCGTGGTTATTGCATTTGTAATTATTCGCACAATGTCAAGTAAAATATTTTATTAATTGATTAATCCAGGGTTGGTAATCTTATATTCCCTCTGAACTTAAATTTGATTAATGAATTGATTATAAAATCCAAGAGTAATTATAGATTTGCAACCTTGGTTAACACGATTGCCAACTAAGTGAAATATTTTACTCGACGGCACGCCTAATTGAACCTACAACATTTCCTGCAGACAATCCAAATTGTCGATTGTTAATCTGCGTTCTAACTTTACAGCTTTTTCGCAGCTCTCTCTCGCTACAGCTTCGACGACGTGACCAATAACATTCTCATATTTTTTTTGAATTGGCTCGAGTGCAAATACGGAATATTCATGGATACTAGAAGCTTATTGAGATGAGTGTAGCCGATCTCACTGTGCAACTGTGCAATGCTTCTGAAAATTAAATCTGATACATTTGTATATAAAATGTTGTAAAATTGTATGATTAGGTAGATAGATAGGTATGATAATATGAAAGCGATACAGATTTAGTGTATTTACCGAATGCTGCCTTCAAATTAACAGAATATTGACAGTGCTCATCCTGGTCGAGCTTCTTCTTATCAGTCGGCACTGCATTCCGTAGAAGGCAGTGGTGACAGCGTATGTTGAGCATCGAGGTTAGACCATGTCGAAGTTCTTCTGTGATATATTTCAGAGAAAGTAGCTCTTTGCAAAAACTACATTCCATGCTATTTGCAAGGAGACTCATGTCAACAATCCTACGTCCGTCTACAACATACGTCAGTTGCTGGTCTGGATCGGCTGGTTCTTCCGCCGAGAGCTTTCTTTTTTCGCAGACTTCGACAGACTTGTTCTCTGATTATATGTCGACTCACTGACGTACCGCCCTTTTCAATAGAATCTATTCAAGCCGAGCTCCCGGGCAGAACCTCTAAACTTGCCATATTCTAATCATGAATTATGACAGATATGTCGACTGGCATGGCTACGAGATTTCAAGAGATTCAGGCATGACAGCTGCCAACCTCGAAACTCCCACGCAGCGTTGCCAAGTCTCGCTCGCTGATATACACTAATTGAAAAAAGATTATATCTCTAATTTATAAATTACAAATTGATTATAGATGATTATTTTGCTCAAATAATGATAATTAATTGTCCGATTAATCAGAATTATCACGTAGTGCTACGTTTTAAATTACTAACATACAACATTACGAAGTTGGTAGTGATGACGTCACACAATGTAAAAGCATAGAAGCCTCCCCTCTCGCCTCTCCCGCCGCGGGGATCGTGAGCAGCAACCTTAAATCACAAAAGGTATTACTGGTTCTCTATATTACTTTATTTACCCTCTGATCGGCACACCTTCTACGTTTTAAGTTCAACAGTCGTTCTCTAATTGTAAAAGTATATTTTTTCCAAGACAGCGTGCTGAGGCGCTGCTGTCTACGAGGAACGCACAAAGCCTCTAATATTTCCACAAAATTCAACAAGTTAAATGCTATAGTTTCACTCTATATAGACGTATTTTCAAGTTTCAGAATTTTTATTGTACGTTTCAGCGAAAGCTGATGTGTGCTTACTTTTTAGTAAATTTTTTCGTGAATTGCTCCAAAATAGATATATAGATAATACGTCACGAAATATCGTTATCTCCTATGTTTACCGTGATTTTCATGTTAATTTGTAATAAAACATTCTCTCCGTGTACCATTAACTTCTCCAGTTCCTCTACTTTCCTTGCTCCATATCCGATTAACTATCCTTCCTTCTCCCACTTCTCTCAACGCTTCCTTTAGGTCTTTTCCACACTGTGATAAGGAAAAGTCGTCAGTGAAGGCTATGGCTTATCTGTTGGCCTTAATATTTAATTCATGTAATTTTATCATGTCACTAATAAAGATTATATATAATATGGATGACGTCACTGTTCCTTGCTGTAAGCCGTTTTCAATTTTATATGTTTTCGTGGATGTATATATAATATCCGAACAATATTAAAAAGTAATGTATGTATAGCGATTTTTAATTCTGTGTTGTGAAGTATAATTCGGTTGTCAAACTACAAAGGCAAAGTCTAAACCACGAATACACCGAAGCAACGTCGGACGCTGTCAGTTCTTGGATGGATGGCCGCTTGGGAATACCGCGTGTCGTTGCGATTTCAATCTTTTTCATTTTTTTTAATTTGATTCTCAAAAATACACAATTTTTACTAAACGTCTAAGAATTCAAGTAAATAAAGAAATATAACACATTTCACCAATCACATGATTCTTACGGAATTCAGTTGTGTAACAGTCCTATCTGTCCTCCGTAAATTTAGCAATGAGCAATACGTACTAAATCTTAAACTAATAAATACAGATATTTATTTATTTCAAATTTTGCAAAACATCAAATTGAATTAAACATTTCTGAATAGTATAAAAACAACTATGAACATCAACACTTTTTCTATCGGCAAGGTCCATACCACGTTGAATACACCAGTTCTCGTCCGATCACTGAAGTTAAGCAACATTGGGCGCGGTCAGTACTTGGATGGGTGACCGCTTGGGAACACCGCGTGTCCTTGCCACTTTCCAATCTTTTTCATTTTTTTTTATTTGATACTCAAAAATATATTTTTTAAGCGTCTAGATGTAAGAATTCATGTAAATAAAAAAATATAACAAATTTCACCAATTACAAGATTCTTACGGAATGCCATTGTGTAACAGTCTTATCTGTCCTCTGTAAATTTAGCAACGTGTAATACGTACTAAATCTTAAACTAATAAATATAGATATTTATTTAATTCAGATTATGCATCAAATTATAATATAAGCATGAAATTGAATTAAGCATTTCTGAATAGTATAAAAATAACTTTGAACATCAACACACTTTCTACCGGCAAGGTCCATACCACGTTGAATACACCAGTTCTCGTCCGATCACTGAAGTTAAGCAACATTGGGCGCGGTCAGTACTTGGATGGGTGACCGCTTGGGAACACCGCGTGTCCTTGCCACTTTCCAATCTTTTTCATTTTTTTTATTTAATTCTCAAAAATATACGATTTTTCCTAAGAATTAATGTAAATAGAAAAATATAACAAATTTCACCAATCACATAATTCTTACGGAATGCCATTGTGTAACAGTCCTATCTGTCCTCCGTAACTTTAGCAACGAGCAATACGTACTATATTTTAAGCTAATTAATATAGATATTTCTTTAATTGTGATTATACTAAGCATCACATTGAATTAAACATTTCTAAATAGTAGAAAAAAGACTATGAACATTAACACTTTTTCTATCGGCAAGGTCCATACCACGTTGAAAACACCAGTTCTCGTCCCCCCAGTCTCGTGCGGGACGCCGTGTGGAGCGCATGTGCTCTGTGCGGTGCAGTACGGTGCTGTTGAATATCTCACAAGTGTGTGAAATTCCAAATAAAACAATATCAATTAAAACGAAGTTACACTACAGTGAATTTAACCAGCTAATACATTGTGTTATTAAAGGACGATTTAATCAAATAACACATAATAATCATTTTGGGTGAAGATACACCCAAAAGTCCTAAACAAACCTATATCGGAAAACCATCGGCAGATGAATTTGAAGATATCTTCATTACGAAAAAAAGGAAAATAACTAATACAGAAATTAGTTCTATAAAGAAGAAAAAATAAGATAGCCGCAACAGTGGTATACCAACCAACAATCGGTTAGACATTCTAACGAACGAGGAAGATAAAGGTGGAACTTTTGACATGGAAACAAGTGAAGACCCAAGACTGGCGCCACAAAAGGACAAAGGCACAAACAGGCCATGCAGCACGAAGCCAAACGAGCCCCCTCCACTAGTTATTCATGACATAGTGGAGTCGCATTCAAGATTCGTAAAACTGCTTAAGGACATTTTACAGAAAAAATTCCATGTGAAGTATCACAAAGATTTCACAGAAGTGTTTACCACAAATCAAGCAGAATAGGAAAAATAGAAAAACATATGGCAAAGAAATGAATATCAGTTTCATACTTATACTAATAAAAAAAAGTAAAAAGTCTACCTTCGTAATAAGAGGCCTGCACAAAATCACAGTTGTACAAGATCTGATAATAGAACTTGAATACCTTAATTACGCGGTACACAATATGAATATCATGAAAAATACAAAACAGCCAATGTCTATGGAAACCTTTAATGGAAATGTATACGTAAAATTGAAACAAAGTAAAGAAGAAGTCAGTTACCTAGGGTATACCCAGATCATCTGGGATAATTACACAAACGACAGAAGCATCACTCAGTGCTATAGATGTCAGGCATGGGGTTAGACTAATAACTGTTACGCAAGACCAACCTGCCTAAAATGTGCCGGAGCACCTCACAAAAGACTGCGATGCATATAAAACATGACTGGAGTTGGTCGAATCAAGATCCACAGCGAGAAACCAGAAAAACAAGTTTCCATCACCACCTACATCTTTACAAAGTCATCAACTGCCACCAAGAAAAGATGACAACAAACAATTTCCAATCCGTCCAACCAAGAAACTCACATCATATGGGATATCAGTACCAAATCAAAACACATATGCAACGCATGCATCTCCGAGAAAACAAACAGGTAATAGTACGAGTAACCTCAGAACTATTACAACTATCCAAAGAAATTAAAGAATTTAATAATATATTTAATATAAAGAAAATGGCACTAGCCGTTTGGGAGCTACAAACTCAATTATTAGAGTGCCAATCAGAAGGTGAATAATTCCAAGTATATCTAGCATTCTGTGATAATCTTAATGACTGATAAGTTAACAATCTGCAGTTGGAATGCAGAAGGTCTCAGAAATAAAGCAAGAGAATTAATTGAGTTCCTAAATAGATTTAATGTAGATATTATGATATTAAATGAAACAAGATACGACAATACGCTCAAATTAAAAATCGAGCAGTATAAAAGTATTAGAACAGACAAGAGAAGTGCAGCTGAGGGTGTTGCCATCCTGGTCAAGAATAACGTTCCCTATAAAGAAGTACAAATTAATGATACCTCTCCTATAAAAAAGGTTTGTGTTAAACTAGAAACTAATATAAACTAATAACGTTTACGAGTAACAATTTAGATAATCTTCTTAGTGTTAGAAACAAGGTACTACTGGTTGGCGACTTAACTGCAAGGCATCTTACTTGGAACAATAATATAAATAACAAAAGTGGTAGAATATTATTAAATTATTTGCAACAAAATAATTGTACGCTGCTATTCCCTAACGAGCCAACGTACTTCCTACACAGCGGAATGACACCGACAACTATCGACATAGTCATAAACTTGAATATGACTGCCACTGATATTATTGACCAAGAAGTACAAAGGCTCACTAGTAAAATACAATACTGTATAGAAAAAACGATACCCACCATAACTTTCCAAGAAGCTCAGGATAAATTACCATCATGATGATCCAGTATAAATATGCCGCAACGTTAATAAAATTAATAAATGATTACTTAAAACACCGACACCTAACAATTGCAGTGAATGAAGAGAAAATCCACAAAGAGAGAAATCAAAGCAGGAGTTCCCCAAAGTTGTGTACTAGGACCAAAATTTTCCAATATTTATCTGAATGACATTTCGCAATGTCCGGAAACCTCAACAGCCCTCTTCGCAGATGATACGACCATCTATTCCCATTCAGTGCAATAGTTGCAGCTTAACAAATTCAAACACATATCTACACTCTTGAAAAGTTCTACACGAAATAGAAAATCTTATTAAATGCAACGGAAACAGAAGTCATTGTATTCGCCAAAAAATATCAGAGTGTAAAAATCATGCAACCGATTACGGTCTGTGGATACAAAATAAAGCCAACAAACTCTGTTAAATAGCTGGGTGTCCACCTGGAGCCTAAGCTAAATTTTTAGAACATATAAAGCAAATTTTTCGTAAAGCGTATCTGGTAAATAGAAAACTCGATCCACTAATGGTAAAAAAAACTCAAAGAATTGCCAAAGAATTAGGAGAAAGATTTTATCGAGAACAATTAAACAATAATGAGCTCACCAAAGATATTACCGGAATAAGAGAACACAAAATTCCGCACGACGCATATTCAGAGAATTAAACTAAATGTACAAAGTTACAAAGATACAAAAACAATACTTATTGTACAATCAAAGAAAATATAGATTTTTACTAACGATTTTTCCTATATTCATAAGACATACACAAAAAATCAGACAAAATCGATAAATATTGTAGAACCACACTGTACCTGAAGAACACTCAATCATGTAGCCAAACGATCCAAAACACTAGGTTAAGCTTATTCAGTTAAACAGGGACTAGACATAAGCACATTGTTACATAAGTACGATTATATATTGATATATTTTATATGTGTCCGTACACCATGTTAGTTTAAAATAATGTTTAATAATAATAAAAAAAAAAAAGTTCTCGTCCAATCACTGAAATTAAGCAATGTTGAGCGCGGTCGATACTTGAATGAGGGGTGACCGCTTCAGAATACCGCGTGTCCTTGTCACTTCTATCTTTTTCATTTTTTTTATTTAATTCTCAAAAATATAAAATTTTTACTAAGCATCTAAGAATTCATATAAATAAAGAAATATAACATTTATTAACGGAATGCCGTTATGTAACAATCCTATCTGTCCTCCGTAAATTTAGCAACGCACAATACGTATTAAATCTTAAACTAATAAATATACATATTTATTTAATTCAGATTATGCTAACAGTAAGCATCAAATTGAATTAAACATTTCTGAATAGCATAAGAATGACTTTGAACATCAACATTTTTCCTATCGGCAAGGTCCATACCACGTTGAATACACCAGTTCTCGTCCGATCACTGAAGTTAAGCAACGTTGGGCGCGGTCAGTACTTGGATGGGTGACCGCTTGGGAACACCGCGTGTCCTTGCCTTTTCTGCTTTTTTCTTTAATATTAAACCTACCGACATTTTATATATACCTGTTTCTACCGATGGCGGTCAAATGACCGCTTTTCAAATAAATATATTTTTTTCCAATTGATTATTTGACATGTTTTATTTACATGGTAGAAAATAGATTTTAAGTCCTTTTAAAAAAGATTCAGAAGGCGGGATAAAAATGTTGTGTTCATTTCTTGTAATAAAATTATTGGCTGATCTTGTCGACAAAAAACAATATAATATGTTTACATTTTCTTATAATTAGTCTAATTATAATATAGCTTTGCGTTTTACCTTTGACACTTTTCTGATATTTATACAAATCATAAATATCAGAAACATGAAGAACTTTATCAGAAACGTTTAGTGACTAACTCTAGGAAAACGGATGCGGAAATGTGTGGAGGAGAGAAAAGGCAGACCCCACCAAAAAGAGAAGATATTGGACATATACTGCTCTCCAAACTAAGGAAAATAGAAGAAGAGAAGAGGTAGTTGAGGAAAAAGTGAGTGGCATTAAAAATGGCGGATACAAGTACGCCACAACTTCAGATGCAAGAAAGTATCTCAACAGAAGGTAAGGAAAAACGGTGACCACTAAGAGAATCATACAGCCGAGAAAGATTAGACAGGACAACTTAGCTGCAAGAGAAGATACCTTGTACTAACAAACATCATTTGCAAGAGGAAATGCACCCGAGTCATCCAACAAGGAGAATCAGGAAAACACGGCCAACAGGCCAACAACCCCCAACACCTGATTGCCCACCACAGAATGCAAAGGGAGCCGAGAGGATAAATCTGACCCCTCTACATGGGCCATGGAGGAAACAAAATCAAAGCTTGACGAAGTAGCAGTTGCCAAACTAGGTGCTGATCCAACAGTGGATGACAGTGCTACCCTAAAACCACCCAGGTTTACTCTTACGCTGGGAACACTGGCTACTAAAAGGTATATCGAATTATATTTGAAGTCTTGAAAAATTTGATACTTCGAAATCTTTTAAGACAATCAATTATTATTCTTGTCTAAACACAAAATAACAGTTTTTTTCAATTCAAAACACAGCATAGTTACCTATCGTCTCGATGATTGCTGAAAATCCTGTTATTAGTACTTAGAATCGAGTGGCGATTTATTTAGCCATAGGCCTTCAGCCACTTAATTGTCATTAATTAATTAAGACTGAAGACTCGTGGTGCACCGTCCGAACAACGATTGCATATTATCGATAAAGTATGAAGTGAACAATTGATTGACTCTACACTACCGATTTGTAAGTGACCTGTTTAGGGTCAAACCTTTCGGAATCTTAGGCGCATTTGTGGATCAAAATCAAACAGTTACCGACGGTTGATACGAATTCGAAAATGATAAGATTTAGGGGTACTTGGATTCTTGTCGAGAATAATGTTATACTTTGAAGTTCTAAATAAAATTATCAGTGGAACATAAAGATAAATTGAGAGCAATTGCAAAATATTGAAATAATCACTGAATTGAATATGGCGATAGTTTATACATAAATCTCGTCGTTTACTGATTGAAATTACAAGGGAACTCGATACAACTGAACTCTTACTTACAGTAGGATATGCTCGATCTCGAATAACGTTTTCTTGCAAGTATTAAATGAAATAGGAATCGATTTGAGAAATTTGCTTTACAATTAAAAGATTGATCGATTGCAGGAGGT